>CAUYQU010071302.1:0-144389 GCA_963574635.1 Cheracebus regulus | reverse complement strand
AGTTTGTGTCCTTTGTAGGGGCATGGATGAATCTGGAAACCATCATTCTCAGCAAACTGACACAAGAACAGAAAATCAAACACCACATGTTCTCACTCATAGGCAGGTGTTGAACAATGAGAACACATGGACACAGGGAGGAGAACATCACACACTAGGGTCTGTTGCAGGGGCTAGGGGAGGGACAGCGAGGGATGGGGAGGCTGAGGGGAGATAACAGGGGAGAAATGCCAGATATAGGTGAGGAGGAATGGAGGCAGTAAACCACCTTGCCATGTATGTGCCTATGCAACAATCCTGCATAATCTGCACATGTACCCCAAAACCTAAAGTATAATAAAACAAAGAAAAACAAAAAAAACACTGTGCATTTCTGACTTGCTCTCTGAGGAAGCTCATTCTAGGGCTCAGCCACCATGCTGTGAAGAAGACCAAACTGGTTCCCACATGGCAGCCACATACAGGGTCCACAGGCAAGATATTCTGACCAACAGATAACATCAGCTACTAGACGTGTAAGTGAAGACTCATTCCGATCGTTCAAAAATGTCCCCAGGAAGCCAGGGACGGTGGCCCATGCCTGTAATCCCATCATTTTGAGAGTCTGAGGCAGGAGGATCACTTGAGGCCAGGAGTTGAAAACCAGTCTGGCCAATGTAGCAAAAACCCATCTCTACTAAGACTACAAAAAATTAGCTGGCTGTGGTGGTGCTGCCTGTAATCTCAGCTACTTGGGAGGCTGAGGCACAAGCATCACTTCAACCCGGGAGGCAGAGGTTGCAGTGAGCTGAGATCACGCCACTGCGCTGCAGCCTGGGTGGGTGTCAGAGCAAGACTCTGTCTCAAAAAACAAAGAAAGAAAGAAAAAGGCCCCCATATTTGTATTAATGAGGTACAACAAAACATACAGAAATGGAAATGACTGTCATAAAGGAAGAAGCTGATACAAACAGGTCCTTAGAAACAGGAGACACAACACACAATGCGGGGGCCGGGGACCATGCAGGAATGTTCCAGGGCTGGGCAAGAGGCAGAAGGAGTGAGGGGAAAATGGGAGCAAGAGGCTTGATTGTGGTTTTCATTGGAAGGAATAGGCAAGGCAGGGTAAACTGGCTTAGGACTGGCTGGCTTGAATCATTTCAGAAGGCTGGTGGGTGTAGGAGCTGTCTCCGGTTACTTAGATCCTGGCCTTGGGGTGATTAGGGCAGGAGAATAGTGGTCTGGAGTATAACAGCCCAGAAAGAGGAAGGAGTTAGGGTATGACTCTGGATTGGTGAGTTTGCATATGTAAGAGGCACTATGTTTGCTAACCCTAGAAGGAGCAGTCCCTTCAGCCTCAACAAGGCCCCAGAGGTCAAAGCATCAGAAATACATAAAATAGAAAGGCATAATTAATGCACAGATGATTCCAGCCATCAAGTCCACTCCAGCCTTCCAGTGGTCCTCGACAATATCTAGCAGAGAAAATTCATTCTTGCTGTGCCCTTCCTGACCAACAGAACCAGGAGCATAGTAAACTGGTTGTTTTATGCCACTGAATTTTGGATTAGTTTGTTTTGCAGCAATAGATAACTTATATAATGCTTTTGGCTTTAGTGATGATAATTCCAATCAGCTCTAGTTCATTTTACCTCATGATAGGGGGAATTCCTGATTATGCTGTTTCTCCTGGCATTGCATTTTCACCAATTAGTGCTCATGAATAATATGAAAATGTGTTTAGGTTATTTTTCCCTCTGCTTGCAGGAAGGGTTCTCACAGATTAGCGATGCTAATTTTTCCATGTTGTCATGAAATTTTCCCTTATTAAAAAGAGAAGAGACAAGCTATGTTTTCTAAATCTGCACCACCCGAGGCAGCCCTATTGAAAAACATGTACCCTGACCTTCCTCAGCAAAGAAAATAGAGTTGCAGTCATTTGTATAACTTGTACCAATCAGAAGGACAAATTCTCTAGAGTGTGCACAGAACAGTAAGAAAGGAGGGAGCAAGATTTCAAGAGGTCTATATCTATCTGAGTCAGTTTGCTTTTCATGATGACAACACTCTGGTGTTAATTTGAAAGTAGTATTCCACCTAGTAGAGAAAAAAATGTATGTATTTTGTGGGAAGATGATGAAAATTAAAATTCAAAGGCATATGCCAATTTGAAAAGAGGATCTGAGAGCTTTGAAGATTCAACCACAAGAGAGGAAGAAAAGTGACGTATCAATCTCCATGCTAATACATAGGCAGAAATGAAGAAAGGCAGAAAAATAAGTAAGAGGGCAAGTTAAATTCTTATCCTCCAATGCTATAAAAAATATTGCCGTTGGCAAGTTTGAAATACAATCTTCTTTTGAGAACGTAATTCTACAAGATAGGAAAAAGAAGTCTTTGTGGAGTTTGCCTTAAGTAATAATAGTTACAAGTTATTGAGGCTTGAGTCAGAAAGTAATGACAAATATACCATAATCTGCATCAATTTTTATTCCAATAATAAACTGAGATAATGAAATGAAGGTAGATGACAGTTATAAATGAACAGAGTGCAAAAGAATGCTTATCAACACACATTGAGCATCACCTGCAAGAAATAATCTTTATTCAAAAGAGTTTCTTTCTAGACATTGCTTCTTGTTTCCATTAGCATAACTTGTAATCCTTTTAAAGTATCTTGATCACAATTCCTCCTCCCTTCTGAGCTTAGAGTTGTATCTGTGAAACAGCAATTCTTTTTGGCAGCCATCCGTTTGTTGGCCAAAAATTCCCTTCAGTGTGATCTCCTTGAGTCTGAATTCACACTCAGTGCCATGTACCTCACTGTGCTATCTGGGAAAAACAGCTTGGTACTTATTTTTATGCCTGATTCATGTGGAAATCCCATTCTGCCCCTGAAACATGACAGTTGTCTACAAAAATATCACATAAGATCATGTATGTGCTTTCCTTATTGAAAACAGATAGAGGAAGAATAAGCAAAGACTGATATATCTTTAAATCTTTATAAAAACACTGTTAAAAGAAATCCCTTTTTGTCATATACTGAAATTCCATGGCTGCCTTGTTTCGATATCATTATTGACATTAAACATGTTGCTATATATTCAGGAAAAATAAAACAGGTATGTTTATGAACAAAACAGCTTAGGGGAGAGAAACACTATCTCAGAACTGCTCAGAACATTTGTTTTAAAAAACAGTGAATCCTCTCAATTGTACAGCTCGCAAGCAGGCTTTTTTCACTACATGGAAACAACTCAAAGGCATCAAATGCTGGCTCTGACAGCTGTTGTTTCTCATTTTCAACCTGACATAATGTGTTTCAAGACTTCAAGGCTGTTGCTCAGAAATGGTAGAGGGGCCTGAGTAATTGGTTTGGAAGAGTGAAGAAACTGAGCAAAAGGAAGGAACAACATGGTCTCATTTTTATTCACAAGCTATCAGTCTGGCATTTATTTACCCCTAGTGGAATTCTATAAGTTGAATCAATTCTTCATGTTGCAAAATATACAAGGGCATTTCAGTCCTGTATTATATGTGCCCAGCCCAGTGGCGATGAGATGAAGGGGAAACACAGGTGTGGCTGATCAGATGAATGAGTCTTGTTTGCCACCTGCTGAAGACGTGGTGTTATTTCTTGCTTCCCCTTAAACTAAGGACATTTATATTTTATTGAATAATATTTGCTAAACGCTACATTATCTGTTTACAGAATGTATAATAAATTTCATTGCTTTTGAATTCTGTGTGACTATTCCAATAACAGCAGTTAGTAATTTGTAAATTAAAATTCCACTTGGTAATACTCAAATCCACAGTCTTTGATTGGAAAGCAGATTTGAGGGGTGAGAGAATGAAAAACAAACTTTACCTAGTATAATAGAATAGATGACAATGACATCTAATTTAGAACTGGGATTGGCAAATGATGGCCTAAAAGCCAAGTTAAACTAAAAACCTGTTTTCGTATGGCCCATTAAGTAAGAATGGTTTTCACATTTTAAGTGGTTGAAAAAAGAATAACATTTCATAACTTATGAAAAGTACATGAAATTCAAATTTCAGTATCCATAAGTAACATTCTATTGGAACATATACATATTGTCTATGGTTGTGTTGATGCTGCAATGGCAGAAACCACATAGCCTACAAAGCCCAAAATATTTAATATCTGATTCTCTATCGAAAAGGTTTGCCAACCCTTGAGTTAGGTAAGTAGCAGCTAACTTCAGCAGGCTTTACTCATGCAAAGTCCTGAAACACTGTTTGATTTTTTTGCTAAGAAATAATGAATCAAGAAAATTGACGAAAGTTCCAAATCTCACTGGAGGAAGAAAAGGAGCATCTTGGCAAAGGATCAGTGGGTAAATACTTGATATTCTTATATCTTTAATAACAGAAAGGAAGAGATAGGTTGACTGGTTCCCCCTTTCACAGTTAAACTTCCACTGTCAATTGGAAAGAAATGGGTGTCCTTCAAAAACTATAATAATTATAATAAAAGCAACAGCTAAATCTACTGAATACTTCCAGTGTTCTGGGCAAATGTATTATTTCACTTAAGTCTCACATTTATCCTGTGGTGTCATTATTACCATTATCATTTTACAAAGGAGAAAACTCAAGTTTAAAGAAAGTAAATAACTTTCCTGGTTAATCATTTGAACTTATTTTTACCTCTACATCATTTATCTTCAATATATCCCTCCATCTCTTATCATTTTGGATATCTACCTTTTTGTTGGACAACTGGACATTTGGAACTAAAGCATGACGGAGCCTGAAGCATAAGGTCAGTTTGACCAATTAAGAAGAATAGCATACATGCTGTGGCTGGCACTATTCGTTGCCTATCTGTTCTGTCACTCTTCCTTTTCTTTGCTAACAAAACCTGACCGTAATCAAGGTGGATCTGTGCCTAGGCTCAAGTAAGAGATATGATTTCCAGTCTTTCCTGACAATCAGAGTCACCCTAAGACATGATTTCAGCCAATGAGAAGCAGAAGGACAACTATGGCAGGGTCTTGGAAAACATATTTATTTTCTAATGAAAGGAAAAAGTATGGAAGCAACCATTCCCATGTCTCCTTCTTTTTGCTTTAAAAGTGCATGTGATGTTTGGAGTTACAGCAGTCATCCTGTGACCATTAGGCAATATACACAGGGGAAAAAAAAGGACTGCAGAGATGGTGTAGAAGACCTCTGAAAGCAGCAAAAAATCATCTAATCTCTTGAGTCAGAAAAATCTGGGTTTGAACTCATCTTCTGCCACTTACTGGCTGTGGAACTTATGAAAGTTGCTTAACTTTCTTCTGAGCCTATCTCTTCATCTGCAATGTGGAATAATAATATCTACCTCGTATGGCAGACAGACAATTAAGTGAGAGTGCAGTTGTGATGCCTGCATGGCCTGACACATAGTTGCTAGAAGTTGTCATTATTACTATTGTTGTTATCAGCATACCAGGATATGAATAATACATATTGAAATGTCAATGATGAAAGGGTGTAGTGTGGGGGAAGGCAGATAGGAACCAGAGAAGGCCATCTGGAGAGAGTGACATTTGAGCTAGAAATGGAAAGAAGAATAGGAGTTTGCTTGATAAAAATAAGAGGAAGAATGGAGTGTTTTCAGCAGAGACTTAGCAGGGAAGTGCCTGGCAGAGAAGACAGATGAAGGAGTAAAGGCTTCTGTGAGAACTGGCAGGCAGTAAAATTGAAAGGCCAGGCTGGGGCCAGATCGTGAAGAGCCTTATAAATGCCATGCTGAGTTTGGGGCTTCATCCTAAAACAAAGAGAAGCCTCCAAGAGGTTGTAAGTAAGGCCGTGGTATAATCAGGTCTCTGTTAGAGATAGATAATTGGCAGCAGACTGGGAGATGGATTTCGTAGAAACTGTGAGTAACAGGCACCATCAGGAGGCTATTTCTATAACCAGCCAGAGGATAATGAGGAACCAAACGAGGACAGCGAGCCTGGAACGCATGGAAGAGGGTGGATTTTAGAGACATTTTGGAGGTAGAAAGATGAAACTTAGATTCCAGTGCAATTTGGAAGGTTAAGGAAATCAGAGACTCCAAATTGACTCTTCATTGTCTTGATTGAGGGATTTAGGGGCTGATAAATGCCATAACCTGAGATAGGAGTGTTCATAAAATGTATTAATCAATGAAAGTTCAAATTATGAGACTATGGCCTTTTTGGACGTAAGCTATTTCTGTCAAGGCCTTATTAAAGGCTCACCTAATTCTCCTTGAATATCATTCAAGTCCACTTTCTCCTATGACATCAGTGCAAAGGAATAAGGATTGGCCGCATTCTGTCTTAACAAACCATTATATGCATTAAGACAGTTATTTATGCACCTAAGTGAGAAATATGATTTCCAGCCCTTTTGCCAACAATTCTATAAGAGCTTTGCCATCAGGAAATGGCTCATACTGTGATCCACCCCAGTTCCTCACTGCTAGCATGCCTGATGCAGGGCATTTTAAATAGTAAGTGCTCAACAAATAGTTGTTACTTTGATTTGATATAAAATTGATTTGATGCACTTTAAAGGGTCAGCTTTGAAGTCATCAATGATCACCACATGATATCCGAAGAAACAGGTATGGAAAAAGGTCTCAGAAGAAAAGGACATGGAATCATTGGCATGAATCATGTTCTAGGTGATTTGTGTGCACTCTGTAGCCTGAGGCCTATATTTTCTTCAGTGTCTCCACACATGATCAATCCTCAGCCTCTGACCCCAAAACTTTTCATGCCCTTCACAATTCATGCCCTCCTATCCCTTAAAATGGTGCATTGGTTGTTCCACGGCACTGGCTCACACATCAACTCTGATGGGCCCTATGCCATGCTCAACTCAGGCTTCTGGAATCATTTTAGTCTTCCTTGGCATTCCTGACTTCACATGTTCCATGCTGTCACTATTTCCCACATGCCCCCTAGAACCCATGCATGTGAATCTGCTGTCACATAGACTGGAAGACTTCAGTCATAGAGAAATGAGTTTAGTAAAAAAATGGTCCTTTTAATTTGCTAACATGCACTGAAAATATTCAGGAGTAGAAGAACCTTCAAAAGATTTATGATACCAACCTGCAAATGGATATTTTAAGTGAATACGCCATTTCCAAGACAGATACACAAAGGAGTAAACTGACCTAAACAAAATTACCAATAATATGTTTCCAAATCTTTGGTCATAGGATACAGGAAATGGATGAATGAGTAAACTAATTAATTATTCATGAATGAAATGAGCAAAATTAATAAAACGAAAGGTAATTTTTTTTCCTCAGAAATAATTACCTTTCCTGGGGTGCCTCCATTCTCTACATCTGAGGGGTGGAAGCATTCTAAAAGTTTTAGACCACTAGGAGGAAATTCTGAAGAGTTCAAAGTAAACTTTCTTTTATCAAAAACCTATTGCCTTCTGCAAACACCTGAGAGGAGGCATCTCTGTGGAAGGGGAAAAGCATTTACAAGCAAGTGAGGGACAGCTCCAAAGGTACAACTGTCTACCATGAAACACACTTCTCTGTCCATTTTGTGTGAATCCAATTCAATCAGCACTTCTGCTCCTCAGGAAATGGGTATGTTAATGTGAACTGCTATCCCTCAAAGGTAATGGAGTGAGAGTGCCATTATTTTAAATGGTTTGAGGCCATGCAGTTCCCAATTTCATTAGCTTTGTTTCTTCCTAGAAACAAACTCATCTACCAAATTCTGTGACATCTTCAGAAGTAGGGGAGAAATCCACACAAATTATATTCTTCCATTCTCTTCATTAAGTCATCTCCAAATTGATAGGCACTTGGTGTTTCTGGTAGGTAGAATAATGATCCTCCAAATATCCCACATCCTAATCCCTAGGATATATCAATATGAGGAGATTATCCTGGAGTATCCTGATAATGTAATCACAGGAGCCCTTAAAAGAGGAGGCAGAAATTAGAGAATGAAGCAGAAGGGAAGGTAAGAGACTCTAGGCATAAGAATTCAAGACTACAGCTGAGGAATGAGTTCTAGGAGATGAGGGCTGAGTGCACACCCTAAGTAACAGCCAGAAAGCACATAGAACTGAGGCCAACCAACAATCTGAATGGGCCTAGAACCAGATCTTTCCCCAGATGAGAGCCCAGGCTTGCCAACACTTTGACTCTGACCTCGTGAAACTCAAAGCAAAGAACCAGCCGAAGCCGCTGAACCATCCTATGCCTAGACTTCTGACCAATGGAAACAGAAAGATGATAAATGGATGTTGGTTTAAGCTGTGAAATGTATGGTAACTTGCTATTTCAGCAATACATAACTAATGTGGGACTTATCCAATTAACCCGGGAACTTTAAAGTTTTGACATTGGTGAGCCTTATTCAATTCATCTACCCAATATCTATTTTTGGAACACCTCACCTACTTTGTTCAGGTGCATGGTTGTAACTTTTAAAAGAATTAAGCTCACAGCGATGAGCAAAAACAGGATCTGCTCCTATGCTTTTAGTCCAGTTGAAGACAGAGTATTAACAAACCAAATTTACATAAATGCATATGCAATAACAGACTGTGATCAATAAAATGGAGGGGGAGCACTTGGCTCTAAGAGGGTCTATATAGGAGGTTCTGGTGGAGGGGTGTTTCAATAAAGACCTTCCTGAACCACTGACATTCAAGCTGAGATCTACAGTACAGGTAGGTGCAACATGAGGATCCAGAGATTTTTTTGAGCAGAAAGACTAGCAAAGACCTTGAAGCAAAAGAAAACCTAGGAGCATGAGAAACTGTAATCCTGGGATAGCAGAGTAATGCCAAAGAGACCAGCAAAAGCTGTATCATGAGTTTTTGTGAGCTATTCTAAGGATTTTCCATAAAGGAAATAAAAACACGCATCATGCTTCAGAGCGAAAAAAATATTTATTGATTAATGATTATAGAAACTGTCGTGTACATGAAATGATACTCAAGCTCTTCTTCTGGGCTATCAGCTTTATCATTTTAACCCACGGGTTGGAAAACAAAGTACAGGCTTCTTGGATTACCCACAGATTTAGAAAAAGCCCTAAACTTGGTATTCTATGACTGAGAGGTGCATAGAAAGTGTTTTATCTTTCCTAAGGCTCAGTTTATTCACCTACGAAGTGGAGGTGATAGTTTAATGCAAATAACAGACACTATAAATATTTGCTGAATAAATAAGTGAATAAATTCCTACCCTGTTTGACTCAGAGAATCAAAGTATGTGAATGTGTTCTGAAATGTGGAAAATGTTTAGCAAATGCAAATATTCATTGTTATGATTAAGCCAACAAGGTCTTCATACAGGGAGACATTGTTCATGTTTCTGAAGATAGAAATAAGAGTCATGCTAATGATACTGACAAATGGGCTGGAACAAGTCAGTGAAGAAGGTCACGAAATTTTCATCCACAGATGCACTTATGACTGGAATTGCAGCCACCTGCCATGGACAGATTAGGCGGATGTCAGCAGAGGCGCAAAGAATTAGGCTAGACAAAGCATCTTAAATCCTGGATTTCTATATAAACTTGCTCTAAGTAGAGCAATAAAGAAGCCACAATCATAGGGATTACTAATGTAATACATGGGCTATTCTTTGACTTAACATCTACCAAAAATTGCAATCAGCACAAATTTGTCATTCTTCTAAAATTTAATTTTTATATATTTACCAGAATCCTTCCTTGAAAACCCAAGAAAATTCTATTTCTATGAGGCTCTTTTTCTGATATCCTAATTCCAGCCAAGAATTCCAGCTGAGGAGTTTCATATAAGAGAGTATCATAGGTTGGGTATGATGGCTCATGCCTGTAATTCCAGCACTTTGGGAGGCCCAGGCAGGCAGATCGCCTGAGGTCAGGAGTTTGAGAGCAGCCTGGCCAACATGGTGAAACCCTGTCTTTACTAAACATACAAAAGTTAGCTGAGTGTGGTGGCATGCATCTATAATCCCAGCTACATGGGAGGCCGAGGCAGGAGAATCACTCGAACCTCCTGAGGCAGAGGTTGCAGTGAGCCAAGATCATGCCCATGCACTCCAGCTTGGGCGACAGAGTGAGACTCAGTCTCAAATTTAAAAAAAAAGAGTATCATAGTGTTAAACATACATGCTTTGGTGTTCAAGAGCCCTGTGTTTGAGCCCTAGCTCTTCTAGCTGGCAGGAAAGTTACCTACCTGTTAAAACTCAGTGTTCTCATCAGTAAAATAGGAATAGTAAGAGGATCTAACATATGTGATTATACTTTCTACAGTGCCTAGCATACAGAAAAACTTGGCAAATACTATTATAATCATTGTTATTGATCTATATTCCCTGTCCAAAGCTAAAAGCTTAAATTACTTTAAGATGGAAAAAAATAGTTAAAAAAACACAAGCATTATCTCACTGATTATTCAGCACCCTATTTCTTTCTCCCCATGATTAAAAAAAAAGAAAAAATAAATAAAAAGAACTGGAAGCTGTCTAGAGAAAATTCCTAGCTATTTTTCTTCACTGGGGTTGTCTGTCTAAGGCAGGAATGAAACTGCAAAACTTAGGACTGTGTTAAGCAGAGAAAAGTGCACATCCTCTATTTTAGAGCTCAATCTCAAATGCTGGCATTTGAAATACTTTGGAGATAGAAACTGTCATAATTTCAAAAAAGCCTCACCCCCGGAAAGCAGCCCAGACCAAGTCATTCATCACCAGTATCATAGCTGAGGCCTCAGAGGGAAGCCCAGAGTTCAGGCATGCGGTAATTAGGTCTCTAAATTCACTCTACTGGCTGGGAAACCTGTCAAAGAAATTCTTATCATGGACAGCGTTAATTACACATGAAATGACAGAGCAGACACTCTGGGAGACAAACAGTAACCTGGAGAGAGCACGCTGGCTGGAGGAAGGGCAGCAAGGGACAGTGTCCAGATCTGGTCTCTGTTTGTACCAAACCCTATTGGCTCCAGCAGTACAAACAAGTATACAGAGATTGGAAAAGAATGTTTTCCACGTCCACATGGATTTATGTTGAGTTAATTCACAGAAAGTTAAAATATACTGCAAAACCAGCAGCTGAGAACTTTCTAGTGTTTGATTTACTTATAAAAATAAAAAGTTATTTATATGTTCCTATTAATTTGTTCAAATATGTATTGAGAATGGACATGTATTGGATGCAATACTTATCAGGGGAAAGTAGAAAAAGCCCTGCCCTCATATCCCTGACAGTCTGAATGGAAACAACAATCGAACATCAAAAACACAGAGAAGGATCATTACACCTGCTTGTCTCTCATAGTGCCTTCAAGGCTCCTATCACAATGGAGATACAAACAAGGTCAAGGGAGGCCAATAATTTGGATTGGGAGAGAAAATGAATGGAGAGGATACTTAAGCTTAGGACTAAAGGCAAAACAGACATTTAGAAAATTATGAATGAGAGGAGGAGAACTCCAGGAGAAGGGAGAATCTCAGGGTGCTCCCTTCCCGGCTAGAATAATCCATGTCCCGTTGTAGGCACTAAGGAGTATGCAAAAGATGTGAAACCCTGTCCTTGCACCCTAAATGGTTTTGATCTGTTGGGGCAATATGTGAAACAAATAATAAGCCCGTGGCAAAGACTATATGATAGATCACTAAATGCAAGTCTCAAAGGAATTCCAGAAGTAAGGAGAGGCTTGTGGAGGACCTTCAGGATGGTCAGGACACAGTCAGGTACAGCACAGATTCACTGTAGGAATGGATAAGCAGCCTGGGTAAGGTAGGGGCTGGGAGAACATGGTGTTTTGGTGAAGGAAGGTGGTAAGGAGACTACACTGACCACAACAGAAGTAGGAGGCACTGAGAAATGTATTGAAAATGTAAAGGGCAACCACCCGGTTGAAGGAAAAATTCGTGTGGTAAGGAGTAATGGCAAAAATCATAAATACAAGTAAATTGTAGAGAGGAACAGAAACAACACGATTAAACCTGCTCTAGAGTCTCTGCCCTTCCTCAGGCCTGTGCTGCTATAGATTTCAAACACTGTCAGCAATTACACTAATTATACCCACACCTGATGGGGGTATTTTTGAGCACAGGTCCCCCAGCAGACACATCTGGACCCAATTCTGTGTCCCCAGGTCTGGGATTCTGTGTGCATCTCTGAATGTTTTCCAGGTTGCCACTGAGATTGAACAGAGCCACGAGCTTTGTCCCACATTGTGAAGGCCACATAGCCCCTCCCTTGCTCTTCGAATGTCCTCACTTAGAAGCAAGTCCTCTTCCCAGCCCTCCCCTCTGTGAGCTGGAGCCTTTCCAGCTGGATCCTCCATCTGCTGTACTGTGGACACCACCTCCTCCTGCTTCCACCCTTCTCCTGTGATCCTTCAGAGATAGTCAAGGATCCAGATTGAGCTGGAGTTTACTCTGTCCCTTTGGATTTTGTGAGTTGACCACCTGTTTCCCAGATGGTGCCAATAGCTGTTTGGTTCCCTACAACTGACAATTATTCCTTCTTGGCTTAGAGACTATGTATTTCCCAGCATGCCCAGCATGTAGGACCAATACCTTCTGAAGTAATGATTTTGTGTTTTTGTGTTTCTTTAGCAGAATTGTTGTAGCCTCCCACCAAATATAAATGTGTTTAACATCACTTTTTAAATAAAGGCTAATTAAAAGGAGTTACCAAAACAATGTTCACCTGTGCAGTCCATGCACTAAGAGGCCTTCCAGAGATGTCTATGCTGTCAATAAGAACTCTTTACTAGTCTATCTCAGTCATAATCACCTTGTTATATATGCTCTGTCTTAGTCAGTGTGGGCTTCCACAACAAAATACCATAAACAAGTGCTTTATAAACAACAAAAATGTATTTCTCACAGTTTTGGAGGCTGGAAATCCAAGATCAGGGTCTCATCATGGTTGGCTTCTGGTTAGAGCTCTTTTTGGGGCTGCAGACTGCCAGTTTCTCCTTATATCCTCACATGGAGAAGAGAGAGAGCTCTGGTGTCTACATCCCCTTCTAAGGGAAAAATGAAATTTTGGTAGATGTTTAGGTCATGAAAGTGGAGCCCTTGTGAATGGTATCAATGGCCCCACCTCCTAATACCATTCATATACATTCATATATTAGAATTTCACCATCTGAATGTGGAGGGGACATAAGCATTAAGTTCGTAACACACCATCATCTGAGCCAGCCCCAGTGGGTACCCCAGGACCATCACAATGTAGGCTGTGATGGGCACATCACAGTTTTAAAAAACTGGCCTCTCAGCTTTTTAATGAATCAATAATTCATTCACCCAGCTGCCAGGAATTCTTCTAGCAGACAGCCTTCAGCTGTCAACCTTCTCTGAGAATCAACCTTGTGAGCCAGCCTATACCCAACAAGTGGGCCAGCAGGGATTCTAAAGCCATTTCCTCTCCTCCACTAGGCACAGTTGTGGAGAGCCAGCTCAGCTTCATCACCCCCCATGGTGGGGGACAAAGGCTTCATTAAAACTGTATCCCAGCTCAACCTTTTTCTCTGTTCAATCCTTCTTTCCTTCCCTTTCACATGTGTTGATCCCAACAGCTCTCCTTAACAGAAGTTTTGCATGCTAATCTCCATCTCAGAGCCCACTTCCTGGGAAAACCTATCTCTATCAACCAAGAACTAGAAGAACAGTTGTACAGATTCTCCCCATGAATTCATCTTATATCCCAGGCATTTACTGAGCACTACTATGTGCCAGGCATTGTGTTATTTCAAGAAGCTTCTACCTCTGATATACAGCTCAGTATTTCTTTAGGTATATATACATTAAACAATCATCTATAGAGTCTAATGCACTCGTTATTACAAGGAGTTTAATCCTTAATATCCAAGGTAGTCGCAATGATCCAATGTGGACCATCTGTTGTTGTGCCAATCTGTTCAGGCAAGACAGTTAAAATTCTGGGAGAGTCTGAAATCACAAGTTTCTTGCATTCAAAATAATGTGGCAGCATTTTCTGCCCAGCTGTGAAGTGCTGCATGACTAAGAAAATACAAGTCCCCAAGGAGACGCTCTGTGCTACATGCTAATGAAATCAGGACCAGGACCCGTCCAACTTTATGATCTAATTGGTCACCTGAGAGGCCAGTTTTTTAAAACTAGATATTTAAGCAGTGATTTTCTTGCTATAAATACACTGTATATTTAGGGCGGCTTAGTAGCTCCACAATTTTCCACCTTAACTCTTTTTTTCTTTTTAATAACTCCAACTTCCCCCTTCCCATGCATTCTTTCAGAAGAAACAGTCCTGCTCCTGAAGGTTAATTTTGTAAAAATAACATAAAATGAGTATATTTATAGATTTCAGGACTAACAGTTTCTATTGTTTTAGAACTTAATTACAAAGGTGGCAGCATGAAAGGCCATGGTTGACATTTATATCTGGCGAGGACTAAGTCTAGACAAGGGAAACAAAATCAACATTAATCTTTGTCATCTGTGACTTAAAAGCAAAAGCCACAAGGCCCTGCATATTAGTTAACACATCTCATTGGCGTAGTAACACTGCATAATCCTTCCTGCCTAAAGACAATCCATTGACACAGTTGCCACACTGTCATTGAGATTTTCACTAAGGCCTGTGTTTTCATTCCTTCACAAGGTTTAATAAGCCAGGTGTTTTCAAAATGCTTTTCCTTTTATTTTTTTACCTCCTAACCTGTCCCACTCCAACTATAGGTGCTGTGATCCTTGGGCCCTGGGCCAGATCTCCTGATTCAGAATGATTTTATAAAGATGCTCTGGAATCTGCAATTTTAGCAAGCACAACGTGATGATTATGTACAATAAAATTTTGGAACCCATTAGTCTTGATAAGTAAATTCATAATCAGAACCCCAAATACACATGGACTATGCCACATTCTGGTCTTTTCAGAGATGCATCCATTCTGACCACTTTAAATAGGGCTTCCCACTTATGAAAATATCCACCATGACCTTCAGTTCTTCATGCTTCACTTTCTTGGTTTCCTGGCCTGTTTGGTTCCGCATTTTGGCTACTAATAGTAACCTGATGCCTCCCCTCCTGAGTGATCATTCTAGGCTATGTTTTTCATCCTTCAGATGCATGTACCATGGCATAGGTAAGAAACACACCAAGGCATGTTTCCTACCTCTGTGTAAGTGTGAAATGGTCTAACCTCTTCTTGTCTAGTATCACATTAATAGGGGAAAATGTATTCACCAAATCATTCATTTATTCCACGTATATTTATTAAACAACATTACATGTCAGGTACTGTACTATGCCCTGAAGATTTAGTGATTGAAAAAAGATCTAGGGCTGCCCTTATGGAGTTTATAGTCTAGCAAACATTAAGTCTATCAAACATTAACTGCAAAATTAACTGTTTAAAGTTTTGAGTATTATGAAGAGCAACTCATGCATTCCTTTTGGAGTTTTACAAGGGTAAATACCAATGGGTCTAGTCAAGTTTGGAAGACACAAGAGTTTCCCTAAGAAAACAATATTAGATGATGTGAACACTAAATGCACGGCAGGAATCAACAACTCAGCAAGCGTAAGTGCGTGAGATCTGGACGAACAATGGGCCAGGACAATGAAAAGGTGCTTCCCTGAATAGGAGGCAGCCTTTGCAAAGACCCTGAAGTGCCAAAGGGCTTGGCCCAGTGACTAGAAAGCAAAGAAGATGTGGCAAGAAATGGGGCTGATAGGCTAGATCATGCCTGCATTTTAACTACACGCAAGATACATTTTATTTTTTTTTTTTTGGTTTATTGCCCAGGCTGGAGTGCAGTGGCACAATCTCAGCTCACTGCAACCTCCACCTACCAGGTTCAAGAGATTCTCCTACCTCAGCCTCCCGAGTAGCTGGAATTACAGGTACACATTACCATGCCTAGCTAATTTTTGTATTTTTAGTACAGACAGGGTTGCACCATACTGGCCAGGCTGGTCTCGAATTCCTGACCTCATGATCTGCTTGCCTCAGCCTCCCAAAGTGCTGGGATTACAAGCATGAGCCAAGGTGCGCCCGGCAGATACTCTTCTTCTAAAAAGCTGTGGAGCCCCAGGGAAGGGGAGTTAAGGGATCCAATATGCATTTCAATCAGTCTAATGGGGTCTAGAAAATGACTAGGAGAAGGCAAAACCTGCAACAATGAAAAACAATGGTAACTCAGATGGTAACAGAGCGGTTGCAGGCTTGGAGAGAAGTGGGCAGCTGGAGGGTTCAGGAGGATTTCATTATTGATGAAAATGTGTGGCACAAGGTAAATGCTGTGTCCAGGATGATGCCTGGAGCCTGGACACACCCATTGCTTTTCACTTTGTCTTTGTGAATCCTAATTCATGGTCGCTCCTCTGAGGAGGAGGAGGAACAAACGGTAATAAGTGAACAAATTCCGAACAACACATGCTCTCCCTGTGCCTGAGTGTCTCATCTGTAACCTGAAGAAAACAAGAGTACTTACTCGGTAAGATTATTTGAAAGGCTCCATGAGTGAATATGTGTCAGCTATTGAGTACGGTGCCTGGCACTCCATGAGCCTGTGATACTCTCATGATATGCTGGTTAAGAGCTTGGGTTCTGGAGAGAGTTATACATAACTTGGAATCCTGGATCTGCATTTAGTTAATATTTAGGATTTAGCCATTATATCATTTTAGCTCTAGTTTTGTGTTATTGTGTCTCTTTTTCTAAATATGAACTATTTCAAAGATTCAAAATATGTGAAATAATGTAACAGGTACTCCTGTACATTTTCCCCATATTTAGCAAACACTTACTTTGTTCTTCAGACCTATTTTTATGGAGATAAAATGGTATAAGACCCTTTAAAAGAGTCCTTCCTAGTGATTTCCAGTTCTTTCTTTCTCAGAGGTAACCATTATTCTGAAATCAGTGTGCGTCTGTCTTATAGCTTATCTTTTTTATGTTTTTATTGCATATATACATGTTCATAATATATAGTATTGTTTTGTATGTTTAAAATTGTCTTATAAATGGTATCATACTGTGACTAAGGATAATTTACTCCAGGAATAAAAGAATGATTTTAGCATTTGAAACTCTATTACTAGAATCTACAACATAAGCAGAATAAAAAAATAACACATGGCCGGGTGCAGTGACTCACGCCTGTAATCCCAGCACTATGGGAGGCCAAGGCAGGTTGATCTCCTGAGTTCAGGAGTTTGAGACCAGCCTGGCCAACATGGTGAAACCTCGTCTCTACTAACATACAAAAACTAGCCAGGTGTGGTGGTGGGCACCTGTAATCCCAGCTACATAGGAGACCGAGGCAGGAGAATCTCATGAACCAGGGAGGCAGAGGTTACAGTGAGCTGACATTGTACCATTGCACTCTAGCCTAGGCAACAAGAGTGAAACTCTGTCTCAAAAAACAAACACCCATTCATGATAAAAACAAACAAGCAAACTCTTCACCTTGTAAATGAATCTTGCCAGGCAAGAGTTTCTCCACCTCAGCACTATTGACATTTTGGGCAAGATAATTCTTTGCTTGGGGGACTGTCCTGTGCATTGCTGAATGTATAATCCAGTAGCACCCTCCTGTTCATGAAAATCAAAAAGTCTCCAGACATTGCCACATGTCTCCTGAGCATATAATAGTCCTTGATTGAGAACCACTGTATTAGGCAAATTATTTAATCACCCTAAGTGTCGATAGGACCAATCTTACAGGAAATCTCTTAAATAAAATGATATAAGGTGCTTGTGGTATTTGCTGGTATTTCCCCCAATAAGCCCTCAATAAATGCACTTGTGTGATGGTGATGATGGTGCAGATTGTGATAACCGTGATGATGATGACATGGATGTTGATGAGGGCAGGGTGATACTGAAATATCCACAAACATGTTTTTGTTCTCGGGGTTTCCCTCTCTCTCCCGGCTCTTCAAGATTCACCATCAAGGCATTCTGCTTCTGCTTCTGCCTTTGTTTTCTCCAGGAGGGATGACACAGAAGAAACGACAGAAACTATGGGGAGGAGGAGTCAATTTCCAGTCCGAGAGAACGGATGGGCTTTTGGGCACAGAAAATAGATTTGGGAGAGGATGGGCAAAGAGGAGAAGAAGAGATAAGAGGAATACTGCCAGGAGGATGGGGAGTTGGAGAGGTCCAGGATAGAAGAACCAGACATGGTGGGGCTGTGCCAAGACGAGACAAGGCCTCCCACCCTCCATGCGGATATCCCTCCAAGGATCCACTGTCCACCCTACACCCTTGGGGACCAGGCCAGCTCTGACATGCCGTCTATACTGTTTAAAGGAGTGGTGCAAATAATCTGCCCGGAAGCCTCCAAAATAGCTGATGTTCCAGCCCATGTCCAGCAGGAGAGTCCCCACCTACAGTCAGCATGCTACATGTTCACTGCTATTGGCCGTCTAGTGGGAGCTGGACCTACCCAGACATTGTTGGACCTCGTGTATTGTGACCTGTGGGAATACCCTTCCTGGACATCTAGATGGCCCAAGATACCCTGAGGAAAGAAACTGTGTGAAAAAGTAACTCACCTTGCTTCCATATTTCACTCTTAGATAGGATACAACAGAACCAGCCCAAGACCATCTTGTTGCCTTACAATTTTGTAGTAGTTGCATTTTATTATTGTTACTAATATTTGATGCCAGGCAAGTCATGTAACTTGCCTGGGTCTCAATTTCCTCTACTGTACATGAGCCTAAAAATCACTCAGCTCTAAAATTTTATGATTTTTTTCCTCTCTCCTTTTCCACAGATTAACTGTTCTTCAGAAATATGTAGTGACTGCTTGGAAAATATTCAGATGTCATTAGTTTTAAGTCATGAAAGATTGACATGTAAAACATAAAGTAAAAATGAAAAGTTAGGCTACTTTAATAGACAACATGAATTGACTGCCAGAGAGAACTTGCTTATAAAATGCTAAATTAATGGCAGTTTTACTCACTTTTTATTCACTTCCCTTACTTTCATCTGCTATGATTTTTAAATAGTGCCCACATTGGAGGCCAGAGCATGCTGGAGTTAAAACAGATCACTCAGATTCGTACAACTTTATAAGATTTTGGGTTAGATGAACATAAGAAAGGACAAAATGAGTGATTTTTAGCTGATGGAAATTGCAAATACTCTCCTCATTTTAGAGAGAAAGAAAATGAGGATTTGCAAAGTTAAATAATTTGTCTCATTTAAATATTAACTGGAGAAGCCAGAATTCAAGGCCTAGTGTGTAGGATTTCAAAGTCTACCGGGATAATTGGAGAATTCATGAGTACACATTCTGTATATTTTATTCTGTGTGTCATTTATATTCATATGGCCAAACACCAAGGCATTTCTTTTTCTTAACTGCCTGATCATTTTCATTCCAATCTCCTTCATTTAGAAAACCCATCACCGTTGACAAGTTTGAGTTGAATCTTAAATTTCATTCATTAGAGTATTTGGGCAAAACAGAAGCATGAAACTTTCTAAGAAGTTAACACTTGTGCTGGCACAACTTAGCCACAGATTCTCCTTAAAAACCTTCTCAAAGTAGAACTAAATTAGAAGGGAATATGTTTAACAATGAGTCATTCATCTTTCAGAACTAATTTTAAATGGTTAGAAAATGAGAAAGTCTGTGCAAATATGCTATGGGTTATTAAATCCTGGTTTGGACTTCACGGCAAATGGGTGTGGGTAAATATCAGCAGCAGAATGATAATTACTCAAGTCTGACTAGCTTCCATATTGTAAAGTTCCACTCGGAGTGAATTTCCAACCCGAAATATTATAAAATCAGACTGTTTCTGACTTTTCTTTGCATTTCAGTAAAGCCAAAAACCAAACAAAAGACTGACACATCTGTCTATATAACCATTTTTAAATCAGTATGGCACAAGGTATCATAAAAAACGATTAACATACAAAGGACAAAATAAGGGGAAAAAGATTAACAACGTATGTGACATATCTAGGGTTAATATCTAAAGAGTTCCATCTGAAGAAAAACAACCTGATCGAAAAATGGGCAAGGGGCATAAAGATGTAATTGACAAAAGAAAAGGTGACCCACAATCATATGAAAAGATTTTTGAAATCACTGTTAATCCAAGAAACAAAATAGATACATAAAAATTGTTTTGTCTTTCAGATTAATGAGTACTAAAACTGCCTAATACCTGGTGCTGGTATGGAGTGTAGAGAAACAGACAGTCTCAAATACTGCTGATAGAGGGTAATTCTGTAATTTTTATAAAATTGTAAATCCACCTGCCATATAATTAATCAATACCACTTCAGAAGTTTTCCCTGTGGAAATAGTAAACATAGGCTTAAAGATACACATCATAAACATGTACTAACACATTAAACATTTAGAAGAACTAAATGGCTATTATTAAGGGTTTGGCTACAAAAGTAATAACTAATGGTATTTCAAAGAAAATACCATGTAGGCATTAAAAATAATAAGTTAGATGTAGATATACCAGTATGGAAAACGTTCACAACACATTATTAGGCAACAAAAGTCACAAAACAGTATCACATCTGTTAATGATGGTAACAACAATTATTCCAAAAATAAAAATGACATTTAAAAATACCTGAAAGAATATAAACTAGTCTGTTAATGCTGATTGTCTTCTGAAGTGTGACTAAAGAAAACATTTACTGTGTGCTGTACATTTCTCTGTACTATTTGACTTTTTGACAATTAGCATGTATTACTCCTTTCTTCAATTAGAAATGGCCAGAAAATATTTTGAAAAGACTTGATGACCTAATATTTTCTCTTTAAAAGGCTTTTAGCATATGCTAGAGCAAGTAAATAGATGTGTATTTTAAGAATGATCATCCTATTCCTAACTAATAGCAGTTCAGAATTTCTACATGAGAGGGAACTTGGGCAGTCATTTGTTTGAAGGGGAGTAATTGAATCTGCTTTAACAAAGTGTTTTTTAAATAAGATTGAGGAAACTGTGATTAGAAAAGACAAGATGTGTTTTAGTATTTTGTTGTTTAGCTTTTTCTAGGCATCAGTTTACCTATAAGCAAAATTT
The DNA here is from genome assembly GCA_963574635.1 of Cheracebus regulus. NCBI lineage: Eukaryota > Metazoa > Chordata > Mammalia > Primates > Pitheciidae > Cheracebus > Cheracebus regulus. The sequence goes on along the minus strand of CAUYQU010071302.1, from coordinate 123,370 downwards.
ATCCACAAGTAAAATGGCACTAATGATTCCTACCCTATTTCCCAGAACAGCCATGCAAAGTGAATGAGTCAATGCAGGTAAAAACAATTGTAAACTGTAGGACACTCAACAGGTATGAAGGATTCTGTCTTTGGACAATTCCCAGGTAATATTATATCAGTATTTCTTCAAAAGATAGATTATTTACTTTAGTATTTTCCCCATGACCCCATATCTAAATTGTATCTGCAGGCAGGTTTATGGTCTCTGGATTTGCAACAAATCATACATCAATTGCCTGTCAATCTTATGAAACAATAGGTTAATCAGAGGAAAAATTGGCCAGACAAGTTTCAATTCCTGGAAATTATACTTAAAAGAATAGGGAGTGACATGATCAGTATCAGCTATATGGCAACAAAAACTTTATTGTAACCTCCTAGGTGGTACTGCTGTTAGCATTTTAGTAAGAGCTGTCACTGATGTTAGTCACCTCCTCTGGATTCCATTAAAGACAATGATCATTCCAAATGAATCAGATAAAGATAGATTAGAGGGGAACTTTGCTGCCAGACAGACTTGGCTTACTAGATATGTCGAGCATGTAATTTATGCAATGCAAACATTAACCCAACACTTACTTCCAAGTCTTCTCCCTTACTTTCTTTCACTATAGAAACTATAAAAACCAAATACTTCCTCAGTCTTCCTTTCTCGCAGCCCGGGGTGACCACAGATAATGTTCTTCCCAAAAAGACTAAAGAAGAAATTCATAAGTTCTGCTATCTTTCCTAATAAAAGAGTCAGATGAAACAGGTATATCTCCTTGCTTACTCTTACCTAGAATGCAGACATGCTGTCTGGATCTGTGGAAGTCACCCTGAGACCACGAGGAAAAGGGTGAAAAAAATCACAGACATGCCAGCCTTGACATCACTGAATTGCCTAAGCAGACTCCTGTCAAATTAGAAAAATAAAATCCTATTTGGTGAAATCACTGTTAGATAGATGTTCCAATACTTGCTACTGAAACACCTCCCTAACATATTATTTAGCCTTAAGCATCAAGTTACTATCTGTAGAATGAAAACAATAATGCCTACCTTGCCGTGAGGTACACACAGACATGCAGCATACATGTATACACATTATATATAATATGTAAAACCTATGACATAGTCACATTACTCATATCACTACTCAAATGACAATCCTCAGGGTGTCCTGCCTGACAATCTATATAATTAACATTCCCCATCACTCTGTAATCACTGTATTTCTTCACACTGATTTGTATTAAGAATAAAATATAATGACAATTATTTGTTTATCTATTTGTTGTCGGGGACTCTTCACTGAAGTGAATCCTTCATAATGCCAGATACTTTGTTGTGTTTATTGCTGTAACTCCAGCATCATAGAATCGTTTTTAACACATAAATCACACCGGATATTTATTAACATATGAATGAGCAAAACTATATGTAAAATGCTTAATATATAAATGCCCTAATAAACAAAAGTTTTTGTCATAGAGAGTGATAGTTATTGCACAAGCAACACCCACTGGAAGAGACAGAGCTAGAGGGCAGGAGGAGAAATGTGGTCATCTGGACAGAGCATGAGTAAGCTGATGGGTGAAAAGGTAGGGAGGCTGGAAGAGAAAAATGGAAAGGCTCTTTTTGTGAATTACTTATTGTCCTCAGTACAGGCGATCTCTCACACCCAATCCCTCTAGATTGGGACTATCACTCTTTGACTGTTTTGAGGCAGCTCTGTCTTGGAAGGGCCTGAGGCTTAGGCTATCATCAACCTAACTTACATTGTGTGTGTGTGTGTGTGTGTGTGTGTGTGTGTGTGTGTGTGTGTGTGTGTGTGTGTGTGTGTTAGTCCTGTTGATTAAATGCTTACAAAGACAATGAGCTGAAACTTTCATTTTTCAAAAGGAAAAGTCACTTGTCAAGACGGAAAAAAAAAAACCAAAGGGTTTTAGAAATTATCCAGTTCTGCTTCCTCTTTTATCAAATGATTAGCAGATCAAATGAAGTTAACTTGACTGATGTCATGAAGACCATGAATGACCGTGTACATAACAGCAAGATTTTCTAAACAATATTGATGACCCACTGGGTGGCAGGCGCTGAGGTAGGCATTTTCCACACGCTCGTCCATGTCATGCTAAGGACAATTGCAAAAGGGAATTTATGATTAACTCTGTTTTAAAGAAGCTCAGAAACAGTGAGCTATTATAGGTCTCGAAGCTACCTATGTCAGAGACACAGGGCTCAGACGTAGGCTGCTCTGACTCCAAATATTCCTTCACATCCTGTGTGTTATTCTCGCATCACATGTCTTCTGCCTCACGTGCTAAAACAATTCAAACTCAATGTCCCTGGGCCATTCTTCAACACACACTCATTTTCACGTTTTGTGGGAGGTGATCCAAAGGTTGATTACTACAGATTCTTTTATTTATTTACTTTTTAATGTTTGCAGTTCTCTCACATCTTGAAGTATGCATGTTCGGCTCCATAGGATTTCTCACAGGCAAACAAACAAATATAAGTCACCATTATGTTTGAATTCTACTTGAACACGTTTGCCCAACATTACTGCATGGACCAGAACTCATATACTGTTGCATATTTGTATCAGTTAGCACTGTCTACCTATGCCATGACAGTCTCCCATGAGTATGACCAGTCCACAGGTTCCAACAATGTAGTGGTGCCAACAAAACCTAGATACGCACCCTAGAGATCTAACACACACATGCCTACAGAGACATATACGCAGATATTCACAGCAGTACCTTTATTTGCAAGAGTAAACGAATGTAACTTAAATGTCCATTAATGTTAATTGTGGTACATACATAACAGAAGAATAATCAGCCCTGAAAAAGAATGACCTTCATGTATATGTATTCATGTGGATAGATCTACAAAATGTAGTGTTTAGTGAATAAAAACAAGCTACAGAAGAAATAAAATATAATCCTACTCCCTTAAAACAACCACAATACAAAACTATATATTGCTGCGTGCACCAGTTAATGTATGTTCATTCGTGCAAAAATATCTGGAAGACATACCCGCTTAACTAGTGATACAGAACAGGGAATATATTGCGGGATGAGGATGCAAGTATAAAATTCTTCTGTTCTTCTTGGTTATGGGAGTTTTACAAGAAGAATGTGCAGCAGTCCCCCTTTATGTGAGGGGGGTATGTTCCAAGATCCCCAGTAGATGTCTGAAACCACAGATGGTACTGAACTCTACATATACTGTTTTTTCCTATATGTATATACTTATGATAAAGCATAATTTTGAAATTACATACACTAAGAGATTGACAATAATTAATAATAAAAGAATAATTGTAAAAATAGACTGTAATAAAAGTTATATGAATAAGGTGGTCCTTCTCTCTCAAAATATTTTACTGTACTCCACTCACCTATTTTTCGACCAAGACTGACTGTGGGTAACTGAAACTGTGGAAAGAGAAACTACAGATAAGAGGAGATGACTGTATTTATAAATACTCATACAGTAAATAAAAATGACTAAAACCATAAGTTTCTCAAGAACCGAGTCCAAAAGCACCCACGTGCCATGTGTAACTTCAGCAAATTTCCTATCAAATCCTAAGATTCATTTCAAGAGAAATGTCTCAAGTACTGTTGACAGGCAGTTATCATTTAGAAAACTCAACAATTTTAAAAATCAGTTTTTTAACAATTTTAAAATTTTCTCAACAATTTAAAAATTGTGAACAGTTTGGGGGAAGAAATCCAAACTTCATAATAATTATGCACATTTCTTCTTGAAAGGGAAACAATTGTGATCCTTGGAAAGCTGAAATGTACTGAAGGAAGAAGGCGAGAAACAGAAATCACTCCCAACAATGTTCAATTATGAGGAAGAAAAAAAGGTGTCTCAGAGCTTTCCTCCTTAAGGCATCTCTGTGGCTTCTGGTTTCAGAAGCTCCACACTATCTCTACCAAATTAAGAGAAAGTGGGTTGAGGAGATCCAGGCAGTAAAAGCAAATTGTCCATTCACTCCTGGCTGCCTCAGAAGTCATTACTGAATGTTTTCCACAGCATAATAAATAAAACTGATTGGCTGTGTGGTTAAGAAGATTCAAGAAACCTGTAGCGCCTTTAAAGAGCATTGTGCTAAGAGAGGAGTGTTAAAAAGTATGGCATTTCCTTTCTTCACATTTAAATGTGGTGGCTTGGGGGAGAAACCATACTTGAAACGAATAGGAGTAATTTTCCATCATTATGGAAACCTTAAACAACCTCTGACTGCTTATACCCTCATCTCTTAGCATCCTAGTAAATTGCAGTTATTTGTTCCAAACAGAAAGGCCCATGCAATAATGGAGCAATTTAAGGCTGGAAGAATGCAACACCTGTAATTCAATTTCATGGCAGCTGGTTTCATGACATGCTCCTCTACCTTGCTTATGACCTGGGGAACTTCCCTCCAAGTGTAACAATGCTCCCTTACTAAGCTGAGGGCTAAGATGTTGAGTGGACCTTAAATGAACAGAGACACCCATCATAAGGTGTAAGTCAGCTTCAGTTTTGCAGGCAGCTCAATGTCTCAAGTACTGTTGATAGGCAGTTATCATTTAGAAAACTCAACAATTTTCAAAATCAGAACATCCACAAAACATACATTTTGATAACTTCCTACATTGCATTTGCTTAATTCTGAGAAAGTGATGATCACTTTAAGGCCTATTTCCTGTAAAAATGACCACCACCTCATCTACTAGGTGCTCAGGCGAGCATGGAATTAAACTCTCCCAACTCTGAAGGTGAAACAATGAGGGATTCTATAAGAAAGAAATGCTTCAGGAAAAAAAATACCTGCTATTTACCACAGTTTGATCTCCAATATGCAAGACAATAAAGGAGAAGATACACACACAATACACATACACACACACACACACACACACACACACACACACACACACACACTAGAAAAACCTAAACTGGCCTTTGTAAAAGAACTGAAAATAAAGCACAACACTGCTAATAGCAACAGCTGCTTAAAATCTGATCAGTGAAATGGAACCATACAAAGTTCATTAACATTTGCTGATCATCTGCTATCTGATAAAAGCCAGTATTAATATTAATATTAGGCAACATAGTTGCCTTACCCCTGTGCTAACCAACTTCAGTGATTTCTCACAACTCCAAGAATTTAAGATCATTATTATCACTTTCATTTTGAAAATGGGAGAAATGAGGATCAGAGAGGTTACATCACTCACCCAAGGTCACACAGCTGATAAAAGAAAGGTTAAAGCCAGAGAGTCAAGTGTTGGCAGGTGATTCATAGCTTGTGCATTCCCTGGTCTCCTGCAGCTTGTTGATGTGCCTCAAGAGAAATGCTGCCAAAATGCCATCATGAAAACAATTTGACTTTTGCCTAGCATTTATGAAGTGCTATGTCACATGTGTTCTTATTAATTTTTTGCATCAACCCTTTCAGTAAAAATGGGTATTAACCTCATTTTATAGATGAGGACAGTGCAACTCACATAAGCCAAGGGACATGCCCAAAGTTTCACAATTGATAAAGGAAGACACAGATCCTTTACCCAGCACATGAATTCAAAATTTGCTTCCTCTGTAGTTCTGACATTGGAGTATATGTTGACATTCAGAATGCTGAAGTCAAGGTGATGTGGTCTCATGTTGACTGGTCAGGAATATATTAAAAGGTGTTGGTTCTATTGGATTTGAAAAGAGTGTATAGAATGTGGGATTTCCAGACACATCTCTCGACATCGAGACACCCCCAGAGGTCTGTGTTTTAATGAGTGCACTCTATTTTAAGAAGTTCATAGGATTTGTAAACTTTTAATTATTATTTTTAAGACAATCTCACTCTGTTGCCCAGGCTGGGGTACAGTGGCCCAACCTTGGCTCACTGCAACCTCTGCCTCCTGGGTTCAAGCGATTCTCCTGCCTTAGCCTCCCAAGTAGCTGGGACTACAGGTACATGCCACCACACCCGGCTAATTTTTTTTTAGTAGAGACACGGTTTCACCATATTGGCCAGGCTGGTCTTGAACTCCTAGCCTTGTGATCCACCCATCTAGGCCTCCCAAAATGCTGAGATTACAGGCATGAGCTACCACGCCCAGCCTTAATGATGATTTTTAAAATGGTTTAACTCAAAGAAGCAAATTCATGAAGGGAGCATCAGGCAGGGGAATATTTTTTTCCTCAAGTCCTACAACCCATATTATCAAACTCAGCTAAAAGATGTAGCAATGGAAAGAATTAAAGTGAGACATAAAAAAGAATCTCCCTTTTTAAAGACTGCAGGCAGGACCTGAACTATGCTTGACATAAGAGGCAAAGACAATACTTAGAAAGGAACTGAGGGAGGATCAGGATCACAGATCAAGTGCCTCTGATACTGCTGATGTAGGCTGAAGGCTAGGATGCCTCAGAGGAGGCAGCTTTGAGATGTATGGTTGATGGCAGCATTGTGTGCCATGGATGTCTAATGAAGGCAACGTGAAGGACTCAAGATCAAACTTCAGGTATACAAAAATTAGAGAGAATGTTTAGGACCATCACACCTCCAACTCTCCTTGTGTACAGGGCAGAGATGCACCAAATAGACTGTCTGAAACTTGCAAGAGTAGGTAAGGAGGAGTCTGGCCCCATCCTCTGAAAGTTGCCTTCGTTAGTCTTCATCCCCCTGCACTCAGGAAGCCATAAACAATTCCAAAACCTACTTGTCTAGCCAGACAGGGAGCTACAATGCCCCAGGGTTGAGTGGCACCAAGGACTAACGCTAAATCTGCCTTGGCATCCATTTGTACAAACAGCTGGGGCAAATGGAGAATGAATGCAGGGGTTGAATCACCTTTATGTGGCAGATGTGGAAAAATACCCTATCCGCAGGCTCATAAGCAAAGATGCACTTGTTCTGGCCACACAATGTAGGGTGATTGCCTGGGCTCTGGAGTCATAGCCCCAGTAGCCAATCTTAGCTCTGTCATGGATTCCCTGTGTACTCTTGGTCTTCCTTGATGCCCAAGATCCTCATCTATGCAATGAGGAACCTTAATAGCATTTCTGTTCAGATTAAAAACTTAGGATCCGGTATGGTGGCTCATGCCTGTAATTCTAGCATTTTGGGAGGCCGAGGCTTGAGGTCAGGAGTTTGAGACCAGCCTGGCCAACATGGTAAAATGCTATCTCTAAAAAAAATACAAAAATTATCCTGGCATAGTGGCAGGTGCCTGTAATCCCAGCTATTCAGGAGGCTGAGGCAGGAGAATTACTGAAACCCAAAAGGCAGAGTTTGCAGTGAGCCGAGATCATGCTACTGCACTCCAACCTGAGTGACAGAGAGCCTGACCCCCCAAAAAAATTAGTATGCTAAAGAATCATATAGTATAATATAGAGTATAGTTAGAGCAAAATAGTATGTTAGATATTACCAAATCGTAATATTTGCTAAACACAAAAGTTAGCCCAACATAAATATCTAAAAAAGTGTTTTTGTCATCTTTCCTTTTCCTCCTACCTTCATGATATAAAAGATGATGAAGCATGTTTAAGTCAAAGAAAAATATTCAATTGTTTTAAGGCGAAATGCCACTTTAGTCACAAGATCATGGCAAAGCAAAACAGATCTAGAATATGTGCATATGTTTTTCTAGCTATAGCAACAGGTAACTAAGAGAAAGTAGCCATTGACTTTTGCAGCCATCTTCACAAACAGCTTCTAAGGAAATCAGGTTAGGAACAATAAATGTTGTTGAGGTATGAAATATGAACAAAAACTCAACATCCACAGTGATGTGCACCAAAGCATCAATTTCTTGACTCTTCAATTTCAGGTGACTTTCATTTTCCTGATTCTAAAAGGGGGTTCATTTTTAATACAAAAAAAAGATAAATTATAAAAAGTAAAATGCTAAACTTTTACTTTTAAAATAAGTCCCTACACTAAATGCATCATGACAATAGCAAAGAGGTGAATAAGGAAGACGGGTTCTTTCGAGTAATAAATCACCTTTATTGGTCATGGAATTTTGTAAAGACCACTCCACTCCTTGAGTCTCAGTTTTTTATCTCTATAATGTGGAGATAAAATAATTTTTGCCTTATAGGGTGGTTGTAAGGATGAAATAAGCCAATACATAAAATTACGATAATACCTAGCATGCAGTGACTGTTCAAGAAATAAAATCATCATCACTGCTGTTACTGTCCTAGATCAGTTTGTGGGCCAGTGAGAGCAACTCTCAAACAAAATATGAAGACTGAGAGAGACTCATTTGTGGCTTTAGTGACTTTTTAACTCATTTGAATTCTGCAGTTATAACTAGGTAAGTGATATGAGGAGATATCAAATAATTGCTTTCATAAAATGATAAATATCAATTTCAGAACATGTTGATGAAAAGATACTACAATATTCCACATATGCTGCTAATGTTTGGAATATATTTTTTGTTTCTTTTTTTCTTAATTCAAGTTAAAAAAAATCCTTTTTATTGAATATGTATGATGGGTTGACTGAAGAGCCGGGCACAGTGGATACAAGGATAAACTTAGGAACTGCTTTGATGGTGCATAAAGCACTCTTGTCAATACCCATGGTGACAGAAGACTTTTGTCCCTGAATATTAGCATTGATTATTGGAAAGAGTTCAACTTAGTTGAGAACCAAATTCAGGTGACTAAACTGGCTAATCAAACTGAGGCCTGCTTTGAATGGAGTCAGATTTTCTAATGTGCCTCAAAAGAATTCTGAAAGTAATTTTCAAAGGGCTTCTGCAAATGAGCACTAGCAGAGTTGCTGAAATGAGGGCATGGAGCATGGATTGCTAAGGTGACTGCTTTGAAGAGGACAGCTTCTGATTTCAACACATAAACCCTGGTGGTTTTATCGGAAATCAGTGTCTTAAAACATTGCCTTGCAGCAGAGACCACATTTTCTGATCCTTTTATGTCTTCTCGTGCCACTTAGTATAGTTTTGTGCACACAGTGCAAGCTCAATCAGGCACCTATTCCACTGACTGTGAAAGATCCTCCCAGGTGGTGACCCATGCCTTAGCCCCCTCTAATTTCTCTGGATGATACAGGACCTTTTCTTATTTCAGTCTTGCCACACTCAACTGAAGCATAGCCCATTGCTTTCTGCTGATATTTTATTTCCTGCTATTCCCACTACTACCTCTGAATGCTTCCTTTGATGCAAAAGCTTGCAGAACTCCTAGGAGAAGTAGTAACTACAGAGAAATCACTAGAGAGAATCCAGTCGAGGGCAATGTGAGTCTTCAGCATGATGCAGGTTGGTGGATAGGCAGGAAAAATCCAGTCAGTGTCATTTAAATGCAAAATCCCAAATATACCCTGAACTAGTAATAAAGATAGGGATTCTGGGAGGAATGACTCAGAACCATTTCCAAAGGTAAATATGAACTTCAGAGTTTCTGACAGACATCTGATAGAATGATTGCCTAAGCTCAGAAAGGCATCATAGGCTTATAGTGAGTAAAACATGATGATTAAGAAAGAAAATAAGCTCTTAAACAGATTTTGGTTCAAATTCTGACTCTACCCCCTGATTGCTATGTGACTATGCATAGATTATACAATCTCTTGAAGCCTCAGTTTTTCTCATCTGAAATATAGGAAATTTAATAATTCCTAACTCATTAGATGTTGTAATGATTAAATCCAATAAAGCATTTGATGCATAGAACTCAATAATTATTCGTAGTTATCACTAGTAGTATTAACTAGAAAGTCTTCAGACCATAACTATTTGCTTAATCTCCTCTATCAACCCGCAAGAGTTTTTTCATATGTACTTACCAAATACATATGTAGAAAGCTTTTTTCCATACCAAGTACTATTCGATTTTCATGCATTTTTTAAAAATTATTTTTCTCAATGGGAATATGCATTACTCTGTAAGGATTTTGATTAAAGTAAGGATTTAAAAAGTGATTCTGTAGCAAACCAAAAAGTAAAAAGAATCCACATTTGGTTTCATAAATGCCTTACTTCCCTACTTACTGAAGTAGCTGATAATTCTGGCTCTTAATTTCTGTCCACTGGAGATTAAGCCTTGTCATGTGATGGTAGGAGAGCAACATAGAGCATGGCTTATTGGATTTTTAATCTTCACTAGTCCTTAGCAACAAATACACACTATGTTTATTTGTAGGCTGAAATGTGAAATTGCCAGCCAATTAAATGCCAAAGGGAGCAACTGGTTACCTGGATATTTACAGTGATTCATACTTCATTTTCACAAAACATGTAAATTTACTTAAAACTTAAAATTATTTCCCATCTAAAATATACAAATTAAAGCTACAGTTGAATTAAAATGAGAAATGTAAATACTCATCAGTCAAGGAAGATTATTTTTAAAGACTAATTTAAATGTAATTGCTCAAAAATTAAAAGATACAGAATAATAAAATCTAAAACTAAGATAAATTTTAAAGCAAATAGAGGAGAGCATATTTATTTTTGTTTTTTATGCAGGGTATAATTCTACAGATAGTAACTATTTAACAGCAGAAGTACATTAGAAGGAATAGTCTAAAGCAAGTAAAAGGTGATATTTGATATTCCTGATATGTTGATGGGACATCAGAAACTTCAGTGAGGAAAACTGAGAAAAAAAGTAACAAAAAAAAAATGTGCTTCTGAAAGTTCTAGTTATTGAGTTCATATTTCTCTCCGCTTCCAAACTATTCTTAGTCCCCACAAGTCTGCCATGATCACGTGATCAAAATGCTTGCATTCTTGAGAATGAGTTGTAGGGTTTCAAGTTACAGTAGTGACGGGGAACCTGGCCTCAAGTGGAAGTGGAAAACTACCACTTATTATGTATGTGTCAGTTTCAGCATGCTAGCAGAGAAGCTGGAGTTTGTCCTTGAGTGAATTATATCATTTTCCCATAAGGAATTTCTATGTAAACTCATTGAGATATGCAGATATAAAGCAGATGTTTACAATCCTTGCAAAAATCTTAGACTTGTGAAACAACCAAGGAAGAAGGTGCTTCTAAAATGTTAGGCTTTCAGCTTAACAAGGTCATCTTTGAAAGGACTCTCCTTTCTTAGGTACATTTAATTTTTTTCTAAATATGAATTCATCTGGACTATCTTGAAAACAATTGCGTAGGGGTATCAGTTTAGGCTTTTACTGTTTTTGTCAAAGGATTTGCTCAGAGGAGACCATGAGGCTGGACCAGGCTAAGAGAAAGATGCAGGCCTGAGCTCCCTTCACCTCATGCAGAAGACTGGCCTGGGCTTGGCACTGGACTAGGGAAAGGACTACTGGTGTCCTCCTACCCATGATGTGGGTGTGCAACCCAGATGTGGATAAATGTTCTATCAGCAACTTTGAGTGCCTCCCCTGGTCCTTGGCAAGCCAGGACAACAGAGTAGCAGGGCCTGGGTTTCCCGTGAGAAAAACAGATGTTCTTGTTGCCATTTATCACAGAGCAAGAAAAGAGTGGCAGAAAGAAAAGAAGTGGGAGAGGTGGAAATGAGGACAGGGATGACGGAGGGTGAGACGGAGAGGGAAAAGGAGGAAGGAGAAAAAAAAGTCAGGCCAGGCGCGGTGGCTCACGTCTATAATCCCAGCATTTTGGGAGGCCGAGGCGGGTGGATCATGAGGTCAAGAGATCGAGACATCCTGGTCAACATGGTGAAACCCCTCTCTACTAAAAATATAAAAATTAGCTGGGCATAGTAGCGCACACCTGTAGTCCCAGCTACTTGGGAGGCTGAGGCAGGAGAATTGCTTGAACCCGGAGGCAGAGATTGCAGTGAGCCGAGATTGCGCCATTGCACTCCAGCCTGGGTAACAAGAGTGAAACTCCATCTCAAAAAAAAAAAAGAAAAGAAAAGAAAAAGTCAGGTATTTTGTATCATGACCTGGCAAACTCTATGAGCCACAGAAATCACTGTTTTTGCATCTTTTGTTGGTAAGTTTTGTCTATTTCATACTAAAAAACATTTTTCTCTTTCTAGCCCTGGGGTTATGACAAGGGCTTTAGAGCCAGATGCCATGGTATGAAAGCTCAGAGGACTTCTGAAAGCCTTCTGAAATCGACTAGCATGTAACCTTGAGAAAATCAGTTAACATCTATGAGTTTCAGTTTCCTCAAGTTGAAAAAATGTGAGCTAATAAATTCACCTTTCCAGAAGACATTAGGAGAGTTAAATAAGTTAGTATGTATGGTACTTATCGTATCGGCTAATATATAGTACACACTTATTGCTAAATATATTGCTAACATATTTACAAGAGTACTGCTAAAACTTTCCAGTGATATCTTTAAAAAATTCTAAAATATTGATTGTATGTATAAAATGTTATTTAGCATTTAATTAAATTCTAGCTACTCAGTTATTTTAAAGGCATCTCAACAAAATCCTCTCAAAAAACAAAAAGCAAGAAAACATAATATGAGGCTTTCCAAACCACAAAGTTGGGGGTGGGGGGTGTCTTTGGATAATTAGCTAAAGACTATTCAAAGAGAAAGACTCCACCAAGAGAAGCTAGTACCCAGACCCCTCTATTACATGCTGTAGAAAATTTGGGACATAGGGGAAAATATCTCTTGGCAGGTTCTCCAGCTGAATTCAGGCTACAGACTTGGAGAAAGCATAAGGAAGGAACCTGAAGAGAGGGATGAAAGAGACAGCTCAGTACTGACCCAGGCCTCCTGGCCAAGGGTCTAGCTCATAAATATATGTGAGATAAATGAATGAATGAAGCTATAGGAAGAAAACTGCAGGTGATTGTGAAAGGCTATTAATAGGCTAAGCTATGTCCCGTTAAACTGAGAAATGAGGCCAGGTACCTATGAATGACCTCACTGTAGCTTAGTACCACAGGATTTCCAGTTTGTATTAAACTTGAGTTTTGCATGACCTCAAATTATATTCATTGAAGTCCTAATGTGGAAAGAAAATAAGGCATAGAGAGAAGGAAAGGGATGATGGGTGTGGTCTTTGGACAATAAACTCCCAAATTTGGGTGACACTGGGTACAGCAGGTCCCTGGTATGGGATCATGTGAAGAATTTTGCTTGGGGTTAGATTCAAAAATCACCCCTACTGCCTGCCCTCAACACAGCAACTATTAACCAAAATAGCCAGTCACACTTACTGTGTGCCTTCTAACTGACAGGCAACGGGATTCCTGCGTGCGTAACTTCAGTTCATTCTCACAGCAACCCTTTGAGGTAGGCATTATTGTTACCCCATCTCACAAATGAAGAGAGTAGGCTTGGACTTTCTAAATGTCACAACACTTCTAGTTAAATGGTTAAACTAGGATTCAAATAGTGTTCTGACCCCAAGATTTATCTATTTTTTAATTGCTAACATGTTTATATTCACTTAATGGATGCACACCGTCTGCCTAAATTAGGTGCAATGAGTGACATTCTTTTTCTTATAAGTAGAAGGCACTGGTTTCACTCCCCATGGAACATAAAATCTGGTTGAGAAGTGAATACATGAAGTAGGCAAGAGAATAGATTGGTGATAAAGAGTATAATCTCTCAGTTCAGATTAACTGGGTTTACATCCCATCTCTGCCAGTGCCTAGCTGAGGAACCTTGGGCATTTCACCTCTTTAGGCCTCAATTTCTTCATCTGTCCAGTGGAGATAACAATAATGATGTCTACCTTCTACTCTTGTGAGAATTAGTTTAGTTCATACACATACAACACACATAACAGAAACTATCGCAAGGCATGCAATTAATGAAAGTTAACTAACTTTCAATAATACAGTGCTTCAGAGTTTAAAAACTACTTTTATAGGAATCATCCACAGCAACCCTGGGGTAAGTAGGACAGACAAGAGCCTTGAGTACTGCTGAGCCATGCCGTTATATTGTTGTGGTAAACTCATCCCTTATTCTCTTAGGGGACATTCATAACATTTTCTCTTTTCAAGCTCTTGGCACTTCCCAGCTGTTGACTTTCCTTCTTCCCTTACTAAGTAAGTAATCAGAAAAGAACTTCAGTTCCCAGCAGTACCTACCTATCACTCTGCACCTGTGGCCACTCTGCCTGCTATGTTACTGTGGATGATGTGCTCATGTTCCCATCTGTGGGAGGCAGAATATTCACCTCCCAAAGATGTCCATGTCCTAACCTGCAGAACCTGTGAATAGGTTATATTATATGCATAGCAAAGGAGAATTAAGGGAGCAGATGGAATTAAGGTTGCTGTTCAGTTGACCTTAAAATAGAGAGATTATTCTGGTTTATCCACATGGGCCCAATGTAATGACAAGGGTCCTTAGGTGTGCAAGATGGTGGTAGAAGGGTCAAGTCAGAGTGATACAATCTAAAGAGGATTTGGCCCACTGCTGCTGTCTTTGAAGCTGAAAGAAGAGGGCCATGAGCATAAACCTGAGAATAGCCATTAGAAGCTGGAACAGGGAGGATATAGATTCTCCTCTAGAGCTTCTGAAAGAAATGGAGCCTTGCTGACACCTTGATTTTAGCCCAGTAAAACCCATTTTAGATGGCTGACCCTCAGAATTGTAATCCTGCCTTGAGGAATGGGAACCAGGCTTTATACCCCCATAGGGATGGCACTAGTCATTCTATATCAGCTGCTACAAAGGAGACAGTGTGACGTGGGGGCAGCTCTCTTCAGGTGAGAGTAATTCCCACAGAAACATTCAGTGGAACATCATCACCTGCCCATGCTCCAGGCAGCCTCAGTACTGATGGGGGATTTGAACAGCACACTACAGCATCCACTACACAGACGTCCCAACTTCTCTTTCCTCCAACCAAAATGCTCCTCCCTGAGACACATGCAAGGCTCTCTCTTTTCCATTTCCTTCAGATCTTTATCAAATGTCACTTCTCAGTGAGGCCTTCCTTGAGATCTTATTCAAAACTGTGTAACTTCTGCACTCCTATCACTCTCTGTCACCTTTCTTGATCTATTTTCTCCATAGTACTTACCTGATACACTTTAGGATTTTATTTGAGTATTTATAATATATTTCCTTACATTAGCTTGAAATCTCTGCGGGCGAGGGCTCTTTGCATTGTCCACTGCTTTGTATTCAGCACTTTGAACAGCACCGGGCCTCTAGCAGATACTCAGTAAACTTTTGTCAAATGGACAAGTGTATGAGAAACCAAAAGATTAGAGGCTCTGAGTCCTTGCCCAAGGCAACAGAACAAGTGTGAAATACTAGTAAGATTCTGAACATAAGCTTAAATTTTTGGACTCCAAGTCCAGTGCTCCAAGATTTTCTTAAACAATTGGATTATCCTCGCTGACCTTTCTCATCATTACATTATAATTAGAGAATAAAACTAAATATGATGTAATGATCAAAATGGTACTTTTGATTTTCAAATGAAGAAAGAATGGTTGGGTGGACAATCTTGGGGAATAATCGGCAATAAGTGGCAATGTTTTGACTTAAAATATATAATTTAATCCACTAAAAATATGATCTTCACAGAACATTATTGATTCGACAATGGTACACTGTACCTACTATACACCAGGGACTGTAATGAGTTCTGAAGATGAAGTTAAAACAAGGTAGACACATCTGTTACCTCCTGGATTTCTGATAGCTATCCTGCAGGCAATAAGATAGATGTGTGTATCCTCCATGGTCTCACTCAGAAGTGGGAGTGGAACAATGATAACACATGGACACAGGGAGGGGAACATCACACACCAGGGCCTGTTGGGGAATGGAGGCAAGGGGAGGGAAAGCAATAGGACAAATATCTAATGCATGTTGGGCTTAAAACCTAGATGACGGGTTGATAAGTGCAGCAAACCACCATGGCACATGTATACATACGTAACAAATTAACAAACCTACATGTTCTGCACATATATCCCAGAACCTAAAGCAAAATAATAAATTTTAAAAATGTGTGTATCAAAATGGAAAAACGCTACTCATCTAAAAATCTAACTTCCTCTTAAAGCTTGATATTTGATGTAGAAAAAAGTATGTTTCACAACTCATGTTCTAGATGGTATCTGAAACAATGAAAAGAACTAGTATTTTGGAGAAAGTAAAAAATCACTGACTATCTTGATAAAATGTTAATTTAACAGAAGTAATTTCAATTATAAAGACAGGGAAATGATGATGCTTCTCTTGTTCCAGGCGGTCCTCATGTGGAAGCCTCCCCAGCAATGAAGGAATAACTAATATAAAACTGTCAAAATATATTTTGAAAATTACTCAGTCAGGTCACTGACAGTTCCTCCCAAATATGCTCTTTGCCTTTAGGTCTCTGTAATGCTGTGCTAGCAACATTGCAGCTCCTTCCCAGGGTGTGAATGGACCAAGAGGCAGGGAAGGTAAGTGAATTGGGTTGAATTGCAGCCCCCAAAAGATATATCCAAGTTCCAACCCTCAGTACCTATAAATGTGACCTTATTGAGAAAAGGGATCTTTGGGGACATAACTAAGTGAAGAATCTCGAGATGAGATCATCCTAGATTAACCAAGTGGGCCTGGAGTCCAATGACAAGGTCCTTATGAGGAGAGGAGAAGACACATGCAGAGGAGGAAAAACATAGGAATATCCAGTGAAGGTCATATGGGGGTGGAGACAGAGACTGGAGTGGTGCTGCCTCAAGCAGAGGAATGCTGGTGCCACCATAAGCTGAAAGAGCCAAGCATGGATTCTCTAAAGCCTTCAGAAGAAGCGTGGCCCCGCTGACACCTTGACTTTTGAGTTCTGGCCTCCAGAACTATGGAAGAATACATTTGTGTTGCTTGAAAACACCAAGTTTGCAGTAATTTGTTATGGCAGCCTTATGAGACTCATAGAGTAAGTATCCTCAGGATGATGAAAATAAACACCACTGCCTACATTACCATCTACCCAAGCTCAAGGTATGAGCAGCCATCATCTGTCAGGGAAGAATCTCCATGCCTCTGTAATTTTGATTTCTTCTCCTCAGAGTTGATTACATCTATTCTGATTTTCTGAAACTCAGTGTTCCATTTGTCACAAATGCTCCTAACTTCGAAATGAATCTAGTTTTAAACAAGCCAGCTGCCAAGACAATAAAATCACCTCTTGCAAGCTAGTAATATTTGTGATTTACTAGAAACAGCAAGAAGGGTCTAAATCATGAGCACAAGAACTTCAGCCAGAGGCATGCCCACCCTAGATGAACCAGAGAGAACCTGGAGGCTATGACAGGTGGGAGAAGTGGAAAAAAACAACAGCAAGAAAGCAATATCACTGGGATACTGAAAAAAGAAATCTCAATTTTTAGAGTGGAAATGCAATTATTTCAATGTCTGCCTCCTCCACCTATTACAAGTAATACGGACTCCTCCTTTGAATTACATTTGTGCTCACTGCCAGCCTTATTTAATTTACAGTTAATTCCCTATAGTTTTACTTTATAGCTAACTTAGTAAGCTGTTTGAGGGTAGGGACTATGTCAAATTTTCTTTTCTCAGGCCCTCAATTTCTTTACAGGGCTAAGTAAATAGTGAATCATTAAGAGGCAACTATTAGTTGACTTACCTTTTTCTGTTCATAATCTGTTACTCTGATATAACAGCTGTTTTGACTAACAAATACTAAAGTATTGATATACCAGAATAACAACAGATCTATAAAATATACAGGCATCATGCTCATATGTATGTCCACACAACTCCCATACAAACATGCAACAGAAATACTTGACTCTAAATCAATGTGGGCATCAACTAATATCACATATGAGAGTTCTAATAAGTTAGGTAATTATTTTTCACAAAGAAGAATGAGAAAGATAAAAGTATCCTCAATATAGCCTGTAATGAAGTGTTTGCACAGATAACATTAGAACTGAAAGGCTCCTGTCAAATGCCCATATCTGAAATATTTCATGCTGTGTCGTATGTGATTAACTATAAGCCAACCCTAGATCAAGAATACTTCAAATGGCTTTGGGAAGATGCATAATATTTATTTAGCACTTACTCTAGTTCAGCCACTATTCCAAATACTTCAAATTTATTGAATTCATTTACTTACCAAATCATCAAATATGTATAGAGTGTGCCATGGTTAATTTTGTGTGTCAATTTGACTGGGCCACATGGTGCCTGGACATTGGATCAAGCACTCTTCTTAAAGTGTCTGTGAGGTATTACTGAATAAGATTAACTTCTGAGTCAGTAGACTGAGAAAAGCAGACCACCCTCCCTGACACAACTAGGCCTTATACAATCAATGGAACACCAGAATGGAACGAAAAGGCTGACCTTCTTGCAAGTAGAATGGAACTCCTCTTTCCTGGCAGCTTGAGCACGGATACTGGTCTTTGCCAGTTACCAGACTCAAGCTAAAACACTGGCTTTGCTTGGGTCTTGAGCCTGTCTGCTTTCAGCTGCAACTTGCACCATTGGCTTTTCTGGTTCTCAGGCCCTTGCACTTGTACTGGAACTACACCTGAGCTCTCTCATGGGCTAGCAGCCTGCTGACTGCAGATCTTGGAATCTGTCAGTGTGCATAATCGTATGAGCCAATTCTTCATAGTAAGGCTCTTCCTGGATATACATATATCCTATTATTTCTCTTTCTCTGGAAAGCGCATCCTGTTCTCTTTCTCTGGAAAGCCTTTACTAATAGTATAAAGTTGGTAAAGACAACACTAGGTCCTGGGGCTACCTCTATCAATAGAACAGACAAAAAAGCCATGCCTTACAAGTTTTATGTTCTAGCCGTTTAATCTGAAAAAAAAAAAGAGCACCCTATAAGCTGCCCATAATGATAGCTTTCTATCCTTGTTGTACAGATGGGGTGCTAAGAATTGCTTTAACTCCAGGCCCAAACCGCTAATCAAATGGATTTAAGTTGCTATTGCAGTGTTAGTTTTATTTTTGTTTTCATTGATTCATGTCTCATCAGTTAAGCTACTACTACACACTCTGTGTGTGTCTGCTGCTTTGTGTGAAGCATGCATACTTCTGCAGTTAGATCAGTTGAACGCTAATTTATGACCTGAGAAGCAAAAGTGTGCCTTTTCTTCAGGAGTCAAAGTTCAAGAAGCAATAGGGAAACTTGCACAGAAACCTGTCTATAATTACTGATGAAACAAGTATACTTTCAAAATCTCTTTGAAATAATGCTTTATTTTCTTTTACAAATAGAAAAACAGTACAAAAGATCTTTAGTTCATATGATAGAAAAGAGTTAAGTTTTAGAAGTCAATAGACATAATTTTAGATCTTAGATTGCCAGGACTTGTGAAATTGGTCTAGTTGCTTGGCCTAACTATGCCTCTACTTCTGCTATGAAATAACAAAAGTATCTGTCTCCAAATGGAGGCACCAGCTAGTTAGAGGCAATGGATGTAAAGCTCTGAGCACACTGTGTGGGACACATTATCAGTAGGTATTAGGTAAAAATAATGAGTAGAGATCTTTAGGTTAAACTTTAGGATCCATTTGATATTTTAATGCACAAGAAAGATTAATATTAAGTCTGGCAGACACAAAGAAAATGAATTTGTTGGAGGAAATACAAGACGATCTAGTTGCCTAGATCTGATGGAAGGAACTCTGAGATTATTTAGTGAAAGCAAACAAGTTTTCACTAAGTGCTGAGTTTGTATGAAACACTTAATAGACATCATAGCTCCATCAGCTCACTGAATTCTCACAATGGCAATATGCAGTGGGTAGCTTCTGAGTAGCTTCTGTGTATCAGGCTTGTGTTTGATGCTAGTGAGTCAGTGGGTGAGCAAAACCAAAAGTTACTGGCCTCTTGGAGCTTGCAGGCACCAGCAGGTGATGACTGATTGAATGAACAGCTTATTTGCCAAAACTTTTCGAGGCTTTGCAGGCCATGGTTTCTGTTGCAGCTACTCAACTGCACCATAATAAAGCAAAAGCACAGATAGACAATGTGAAAATGAATGAGTACAACCATGCTCCACTCGCCCAGGTTCCAGTAAGACTTTATTTACAAAAACAGGAGACAGACAGGCTGTAGTTTGCAGGTCTCTGGATATTAGAGAGCACAACTAGGGAAATTAAGAACTTCAATAAAGGAAGGAGGGCATTAAGTGAATTGTGCTTTGAAGAAATAATAAGGATCCCTAAAAAGGCAAGAAGTAAAAAGGGAACTCCAGGCAGAAGGAACAGACGACTAAAATCATGGAAGCATTAAAGAACACAGCTTGTTCAGGAAAAGCATGAGACGCCTTGATAACTGGGAGAGTGAGGTCAGAGAAAAATGAACAGAGAATTAGAAAAAGCCTTTCTCTGCATATTTCTGTGGTGGTTGAAAGCAAAGTTCATATTATCTTTCAGTATTTCTAAAGGTCGAGCTGCATTTCCCCTCCCAAAGCTAAATGATAACATGATGCAGTTCAAAAGCTGGTCATATCAAATTGCCATCTAATCATTTAATTAAAGCCCCATGCTGGCACCAGCCATCCTCAGGGCCCATTTTTCATTTGGGCACATTTCATTACACTTTTCAAAGCAAATTTGCCTTTTCAAAGGCAAAAAATGCAAATGACTAGGTTTGAAAGGAAATGCATAACATTCTGCATAATGACAGGGATTTTCTTGGAAAGCAGTAATACACAGGCAGAGCTATCTTTAGGGGCTGAGGGTGGCTTATCAGCCCTATGGGAATTCGACATGATATTTCATTACAGCACCAGGATGCAAACGGAAGTGAAATACCAAACACGAGAAGGCAAACAGCCCTCCCTATCTCTGTTTTCAGTATCACAGCAGCCACATTTTTAAACAGGGTATGTCCTTTGGACCAGCAAGACCGAGGCAGACATTGACGAGTGGAGGACATTTATAGTGTGACCAAGAAAATGAAAAGCTAGGAAGAACTGATCTGTTCAAAGACAGGAATAGGAATATCACACCTAAAGGCCAATTAACACAAGGCATTAATAGGCAAATTCAGTCACATTAAAAAAAATTCCTCAGGAGTAAGCAAACCTCCACTTTGAGGTAGTATAATGCATGTCGGTAGTATTCACAATAAAGGAATGAAAGTGACCTTAACAACACAAGTCAGCATCTTCCTCCTTGCGGCTTTTGAAAACTCGCAGAAGCACTGCTCCCCAATTACTTGTGTCTTTCTCTTTGAAAGTGAAACTCCAGCATAAATTTTACGAATTTACAGACCCCAAGGTCAGAGGCAATTAGCCCAAAAAAGAAAGAGTGGTACACAATGAACACCTGTTTAATCCTTCTTTACCATCAAGGAGAGAAGAAAAGATTTAACTTTAGGATGTTAGATAAGCCCTTTCTTCCTGTGAAAGAACCTCTGGCAGCTAAACAGCAGCACCAGGGTGAGGCTGAGAAGCCAGGCCAAGTTCAAGTCACAGACTATTCTGATTTGTGGTCAGAGGACATGTGGGCACTTCAAACAGAAGCTTTTGACCAAGAAAGTTCATTAGTACACTAACCATTGCTGATTAGCTCAACTAAGGCCTCTGCCTTGGGTAAGCTGAAGACCTCATTCTATTCCCTACACAGAAAGGATCCCACTCCATGCTATAACCAGGCAGGTCAGACCCTAACCTAAATGTATCATTCAGTTCAGAGCACCACCCCACCTCAGAGATACGGAGAAAAGCAAGAGCACAGTCAGGCATTTGACATCGCCTACCTCCACTTTGTTTTTTCTTCAATTTCAATATTATATCAAAATATACATACAGAAAAGTGCACATATTATAAATGTATATCTTGATGAATTTTCACAGGAGCACACATATGTAACCAATCATTAGGCACACCACAAAAATAACATTACCAGCATTCAAAAGTTTCCTTCCTACCCTTTTAGGATAACCACTGTCTTGACTCGTAACATGACAGGGTAGTTATTTTATATATATGGAATCACCTAATACATTCTACTATCTGAATTCTTTGGGCCAACATCATATTTTTTGAGATGTAACCATATCATTGGTTCTAGTTACACATCGTCACTTCTCATGGATTTACAGAGTTCCATTATGTGAATGTACCACGGTTTATCCACTCACTCTTGATGGTTGCCTGTGATATTTCCAGCTCTGGGCTATCAGGAAGATTGTAGCTGTAATGAGCCTCTTCATGTCTTTCAGTGAATATGGCAAAAATTTTGATCTTATTACTTTAGTGTGAGAAAAAAATCGTGGTGTAGCATTTGACACAGCTGTGTCAAAATTGTCATGCTAAAATGTGAAATCCACATTTTGTCTGGAGGATGAAAGAGATGTTCCTGATTTCTCCTCTGCCTCTGACCCACTCACTGTCCTCAACTCTGCTCCTGGCCTTGACCATCCTATGTAGTTCAAACACTTTGGGAGAAGTGAGTAGCACATTAAAGGAGCCTTGCAGCTCACATACAATATTAATAGTCCTCCTAAAAGGGACAACAAAATATGCTTTTAAAACCATGTAAGGATTCTTTAAAGGAAGATTTTTAGGTGAGAGGGTTTCCAGCCTTCAGCACAGGAATCAATAATTACAACAGACTCTGACTATTTGAAGAGTATCAGGTGGTAGCAGTTGTTGAGAGAGGGAATATAGACAGCTTGCTATAATTCAAGCCATCAAGTGGGAAAGGCTGGGGCAGCACAAAGTAAAGGAAGACAAATTCTGCCAGGAGCAAGCTCAGGCAGACAGAGGCCTGGAAGTCTTTGAGGAATAGAGAGGTACGGACAATCCTCTCATGCCTTCTTCTTAATCATATCTGAAATTTCCCAGCCCTATGATTGGTATGGTGCTCATCCAACAGCTAACTTTAGAGGTAGATATTAATGGACTTAAACCAACCAAAGAGCCTCATCTCTTTAGCCATAGTGAAAGTTCAGGGATGGGTTTAACCCCTTCTGAGCCAGCCAATGTAATTCCTTCTCCTTGCCGTAGATATTAGGTTGAGGACCTCAGGACACAGGACCTGAGACAGTTCAATTATTGTGAGACTGTCTTTTTGTGAAGGCTGAGACAGAGCCTCTCTTGTCTATTTCCAGGCTAGGTGGTATGAAGCAGGAGGTCTGCATTAGAAACACGGGACAAAGCAGGAAGGCATGAATTATAGACATTGAGAACTGGATTAATTCAAAGCACGGAGTAAGTACACAGCTTCTAATAATACTGTTTGTCCTAGATGAAGCCTTGTCTTATCTAGATAACTTATCTAGATAAACTCCTAGATGTTTCCTACACAAGCTAATAGATTCTCTTTTTACAAACATCCAATTTGAGTTTAGTTTTCTATTGCTTGTAATAAAAACTTTCAGAACTAAACTGAGTGATATCAGACCTGAGCTTAGAAAGTACGAGATATTCCACAAGTTGAGCTGGTGTTACATTTTATTCCAGGAGCATGCATAGGAGGAAGGAAGGATATAAAGAAAGATACATGCTTTCAAATTAGGCTGTAACATGATGGGAGGTGGTATTATATGCGGGTTATGATCAATCAGTAATCAGCAAATGTATTCTGTCAAGGGCCAGACTGTAAATATTTTCAGCTTTGTGGGCCAAGTGATTTCTGTCACAACTACCCAGCTATGCCACTGTAACACGAAATCAGCCATAGACAATACAAAAACAAATGAGTGTGGCTGTGTTCCAATAAAACTCTTCTGATGGACACTGAAGTCTGACTTTCATATAATTTCTGCATATCGTAAAATATTGTTGTCAATTTGACTTTTCCAATTATTTAAACATGTAAAATCTATCTTAGCTTATGGGCCATTCATTCGCTGACCTCTGAGATAGAGTGAACACAAAACTTCTAGATTCAACTTCTTTCTCCACCATATACTAGCTACATAACATTGAACAAACAACTTAATCTCACTAAACCTCAGTTGCCTCAAAGGTAGAACAGGAACATTATAATGCCTAACTCACAGTTTTGTTCCAAGAATTAAATAATTTAATTCACATGAAAACACTGAACAAAGTATCTGATACACAGCACTCAATACACGCTAGCAATCTTTCTTATGACTGATTATGAAGGTACTTTGACACTAGGCTATGTATCTTAATAAGAGAAAGCCATCTATGTTTTCTGAGCAGAAAATTTACTCAGATCTGTGCCTTGGAGAGTTTACAAAGGCATCCATTGGAAGAACACATTGGAAAAGGGGCACTGGTTTAAATTGACCTAATGTGACACCCATTTGGCTTAGGAAACTTAGATGTCTTTCTGTATCTTGCTTTTCATTTCAGTGCAGGAATCAGTGTTTAGGAGAAGAAGGAGAGTTTTGTTTTTCGGTGGAGAGGAGGGGCATGTACCGAGTCCTGTGGTATGCATTTCTTTAGAAATGAATTTTTTAGTAGAGACTCAGCTGAGCTGATAAAAATTTTAAAACTCGTGGTCACTTCTGGTTTGAACTGCATTTGTCGGTTTTGATAACTTATTCACTGACTAATTAGTTCAGCCAAATCTTATAGATTATGTCTTTTTCTCTGAGCCCAGATGGTACCCCATCACACAGATAATAGGGAATAAGACCCCATACTGTATTTGTCAGATACTCCACTGGGTAACTGATAACCAAAACATGGTTCAGTAAAGATTTGCATTTAAGGTCTCTTAAGGTCCTCTGATTTTCTCCACTACTCCCTTCTTCAACACACACTAAAGATCCTAACCCCATTTAAGATCATTAGCAAATCCCAGGCTTCATAAATATCACAGGGAGCTAATAAGATGACTTACAGAAGGATTGCTGCTTGTTGTAGAAGAGAGCACCAAGCTGGTTTCACTTTTCTGGTCCATGCTACAGGGAAACCAATTAGAGTTTGCTTTTGCCTGAATGATACAAACGAAAACCAGTATAATCTGGATGAATAAATCTGTTGAATCAAGAAATTGGAATCCATATTAATAACAATAAACATAGGCAACAGGAGATGTGGATTTTTCTCAAATACCTGCTTCTGACTTGGCCAGCCACCCAATAAGCAAAACATATTTGTTGGGTACCTACTGTAAGTAAGGTACTACACTAAGAACTTTATTTTTTGTTTATTTTATTGTTATTTATTAGTATTATTTTTGAGACAGTGTCTCACTCTGTTGCCCAGGCTGGAGTCCAGTGGCACCATCTCAGCTCACTGCAACCTCTGTTTTCTGGTTTCAAGCAATTCTCCTGCCTCAACCTTCTGAGCAGCTAGGATTACAGGTGAGTGCCACCATGCCCAACTAATTTTTTTTCATATTTTTAGTAGAGATGGAGCTTCACCATGTTGGTCAGGCTGGTCTTGAACTCCTGACCTCAAGTGATCCACCTGCCTCAGCCTCCTAAAGTGCTGGGATTACAGGAGTGAGCCACTGTGCCAGGCCAGAACTTTAAATATATGATGAAATCTTTATAGTCACCCTATGAAGCAAGTCCTCTTTTTTTTTTTCACTTTTACAGATGAAAAAATTAAGACCTAGACAGATCTTGTGTCTTACTCAAGTTAATAGAACTTTTAAGCTTGTAAGCCCTGAACCTTAATCTCTCTCTCTCTCCAGTATCTCTTCTGCTGAGTCACTGAATCAGAATGATCACAGGAGCTCTCTCTGCTCAGGACCAACACGTGTCTGCTGGCATTAGAGGACAGAGTTGAATATGGGTCCCACCTTCATCTCTGCCATGCTTGTTCTTTAACTTACTTTGACTGCAATCATTTTCAAAACTTCTTTAGGGTGTTTTTCTCTCTCTGGCAGATGGATAATTTAATACCCATTTTACAGATGAAGAAACCGAGCTTGTGAAAAGTCAAGTGACTTGCTCAAGATGAGAAATGAGTGTGTGAATGAGCCTTATTCTTATCCAGGTCTCAGTCCAAAAACCATGGTATTTCTATGACTTTGAGGAAACTCAAGAAGGTTTCCTCTATAATCTCATTCTTCACCAAGAAAGCTCCATCTTTTCTTAGGAAAACTATATAGACATTAACATAACTGTTAAGTAGTCTCCAAAATCTTAAATAAACAAACCCATTACACACACACACACACACACACACACACGTATTTATGATAATACCAAGCTAACAATGTGAGCCTCAATTTCCTTATCTGCTAAATGGTGCTAATAATACCTATATCACTGGATTGTTGCAAGAATTAAATGAAAAAAAATACAAGTAAAGCATCAATGCCATAGTAACTAAAGGGAAGACATTTGCCATCTATCTTTCCTCGAATGTCCATCCATGCCTCCACATAGCTCCCTCCCCATCTCTCTGTCTGTGAATCACAGAAGTTTGCTGCCAGAATAGGAAGAGTCACAGACTAGAAACTTGGGTTCCTGGCCCAAATCTATTACCAGTCCTACACGGCTCTGGTCATCTTTCCTGTCAGGTTCTATGACCCTTGTCCATAAAATAAGGGGCTTTGCTGGACTGCCTTGAAAATGTCTAAGATTCTCTGAGTCCTTATGACCTCATCATTGTTACAGTGCATTGTTACCCTATGTGATGGCTACATTCAGTTTCCCAGAGCTACTGGCCAAAGGAGGAAAATTATATGCGGTTCTATCTCAATGATCCAGCTGGTTTGGCCAGCCACACATTTTGGAGATATGTTATCACTAGTCTGTTTAGTGGTTGATGAATTTCACAAGATGATTTTATTATGGTTATATAAACAGCAACTTTCGAACTACTGAGACTATGTTGTTTTTGGCATGAAAACGTACTTTGATTAAGACAGAAGTATTAATCTCTGACTATTTAAATTTCTAGGAAGATTGAGAAGGAGATCGGGGAGAGCACAACCCTATTTGCATTTATGTTTTAATGATTCAAAATGCCATTTGGAAAAAAGTCTTCACATTTGTCAACCATATAACTACTTGGCAAACATTTAATTAAACTCTCATCAAGAAAAGTCTTGTAGAAACAGAAAAGACTTAGGAAATCAGCTAGATCTGGTTTCAAATCCGGTCTCTGCCCTAACTAGTTATATGACTTTGGGCCATTAACCTCATTTCTATGTACCTCAATATCCTCAACTATAATATGAGAAAAAATGGTATCTAACTGCAAGATGGTTACGATAATTAAATAAAATATGCACAGCATCTAACACAATGCCTATAACTCAAAGTGCCTGAAAATCAACACAATTCTAAGAGGAATCAGGAAGTTCTTTTCCACAGACTGGCTGCTTGCAATCCAACATTTCCTACCCCAGTGACCACAACCAGCCATCTAGCTGCCCCAGCTGGAAACATGAGTCACTCTTGACATCTTCCAACTGCATGTACCCTCAGTTTCCCAGCCATGTTTCATCACAATGCTCTGCCCATTTTACCTCATATCTCTCTCCAATCCATCCACCTCCCTTCATCTCATTGTCACCAGCTCTCTTCATGTTCCCACCCTGTCACAACTGAACTATACTGTCCCATTTGAACTGATGCCCTCACACCCACCCTTCCAGGTGACTCTCTACAAAGCAGTCACAGTGATATTTTCAAAAGCCAATCAGAGCAAGTTGCTCCTGCTTTTAAATACTCAGGGCTCCCTAATCCTCCTATGGTGAAACCTTCCTTACTGTGTTCTTCAAGTCTCTGCCTGAGCTGCTTCCTGGCCCCTTCGCCAGCCCCATCTTAGCTCACTATCCTACTACCTCTTCTGGGCCTCAGTAGCACTGGTCTTTCTTGTATTCCTTGAGGGTCCCTGGCACAACCCTCCGGACACACAATCTGCACTTATGCTTGGACATTCCACTTGCCGGCTCAGCAGAAGCCTTAAATTGTGAGAGGAGACATTCCTGATGCCTCAGGTCAGTTCCACCTTCTGCATCTGCTTTTCCCTTCCAGAACCTACCGTCATCGTTTGTAGTTGCATGTGGGTGTGGTTTTTTTACTTGGTGTTTGTCTTCCCCATTACACTGTACATCCTATGAGCGAAAGGGATCATCTCGATTGCTCTCACTATTGTTTTCCTGGTAAGAGACAGACACAGAATAAATATTTTTAAATGAATGACTGAAACTTCTCTCTCCCTTTCCTCTTGTTCCTTGTCCTTTGTCCTCTCCCTTCTCTCCCTCCATCCCTTCCACAAATATTTACTGAATGTCTACTCCATACCAGTTACTCCATTTGGCAGTATTAACATTGTTTTGCAAACGCTGCTTGAATGTATCCAGTAACACAGACCTCACTGGTTCCTAAAATCTTCATTTTAGACAGTTCTAACTGATATTAATTCTTCTTCAAAACAAGTGGAAATCTATCTGTAAGCTTAACTTCCACCTATTTTTTGATGTGGCTTATTTTTTATACTTAAAATCAGAAACAAACAAAACCAGTGGTATCTAGAAAAACTCTCGATATGTGTTTGTTCACGTGGGCCCCCATCAATATGGTGAGATTTACACTCACTTTTTTTTTTTTGCACGACTCTTACATCTTCAAAGGCATGTCTTTGGGAATACAAAAGATCATGTATTTAAACATTAGCCTAACGTCAAAAAGATATGCTAAAGATTAATTTACAAAGACAAGAAAACAAGAAGAAAATATGACCAGAAGTTGGAGGCCAATTCAGTGCAATCAAATTTATCATACTTTCTTATAATTTTTTGTG
This sequence comes from Cheracebus regulus, assembly GCA_963574635.1. Lineage (NCBI taxonomy): Eukaryota > Metazoa > Chordata > Mammalia > Primates > Pitheciidae > Cheracebus > Cheracebus regulus. The sequence goes on along the minus strand of CAUYQU010071302.1, from coordinate 94,751 downwards.
AGATTATCTGTCTTTGCCACTAGATGAGTTTCTTGAGGGTAAGGTTCATATCTTCACAGCGTATCATAGCACTTGACACAGTATGTCTTCAATACATATTTGTTGAACAGATAAAACAATTATGACTATAACAACAGCCCTAACTCTAAATTATTGTGTTCTGCTCTTGACTCTATGCTTTCAATGCCACGTGACCCAATGAGGTAATCTACAGCTTAAGGTAAAACAGTGTCTATCATAGATTAAGCTTTTAAAAATTAGAGAACAGTGCAATTTGAGTAGGAAAAAAAGCACGTGTGTATACAGATAAATGCACAGCACATACCTAATCATTGTCTGGTATGGCATCTGCAAACTCTTAACAACTATCTTTCATAAGACTGTGATTTGCCTAACAATGCACATGGACCTATTTACTTTTTCTTCTCCCATACAAAACCATATAACTTTTCCTTTGTTTGGGTTCTGGTTTGATTTTATCTTAATTGACAATAAGTATATATTACTGTGTGACTAAAGGAAGCAACTCACAGAGCTAGTGCACAAGTAGAGGAAGGCAATCAGGCCGATAAAGGGTCTGGATCCCATGAGAAATGAATAACCACGGAAAGAAATGGAGACATTCAGCCCAGCAAAGGCCAAGGCAGAACAAACTGTCTTCAAATACTTGGAGGGCTGTGGTCACGCAGAATGGTGCAGGCTGCCCTCTGCAGGACAGAAGGAGGACCACTGAACAGGTGGAAGGTTCAGTGATGCAAATTTCAGCTCTGAGGAAGTTTTTTTCTCACCTTTGAGCTATTCAACAATAAAGGGGCTGCTTTACAGCAAAGTGGGTTACTTCGAAGGAGCCTGTTTTACATCATTTAAAGCAGAGGTGCCTGCAATAGAGAGTCTGTAAATAGAGTTTGGGAGTCAGTAAATCCCTACATTTGAGCTCAAAATTGTATTAGTGTGTACATGTTTTCAGAGGAGTGGCTCTATAACTTGCTTCCACTTCCTGCAGGGTTGAGCAACCCCCAAAGAGGAACTGGATGACTACTTGTTACTGACATTAAGGAGGTGATTACACCTATGAAACTTTTATCATCTATACCAAATATAAAAAACATTAGAAAAATATAGCTTTGGAGTTTATTGGTTCCCCTTCTATGCAAATTATTTAATTTTTAAAATTAGTTATTATAGTTAACTGATAAAAACCATTATGTCTTATATATGTCTATGTTTCTCCTAGATCAAGCACAGCTTTTTGTACAAAGTAGGTGCTTACTAAATTTTGAATAAATACATGAAGAAATAGACACCCAGGGTGCATTCTTCCTTTTTCACTAATAATGTAGTAACTAAACTTCACCAATAAAGCAGAGTTCCACATATGAATATATGATGGCGTGATAATGATGATGATGACGGTGATTGTAACAAAAACGTTATGGGGCACTCACTATGTGTCAAACACTTTTGTCAAGCATTTTATATGCAATAGCATGTGTAATTTTCATAGCAATTATTGAAGGAAAAGGAGGCTTAGATTAATTAAATGTATTAACACAGCTAGTAAGTTATACAAGCCACGACAGATATACTATAGCATCTGAGCTCCTAACCTCTACGGAAAATCAGCTTAGGGAGTAAGATTACCTGGACTTTACCCTCAACTTTATCATAGCTGTACAAAGAATTGAGGCAAAAAAATTGTCTGTCCTTTGCTTTTTAAATCTGTTATGTGGAAAACATCCTAAGAAAAATCTAGGAGGGATTATGGAATGTTCATGAAGAACACAGACTGTGATTATTCATTATAAACACACTGTACCCTACATGGTTGAACATAATTACAACACCTATTTTAAAATTCTTGTCTGCTGATTCCAACATTTAGATCATCTTGGGGTTGTCTTGGTTTATTGCCTTAAGTATCTTCACATTTTCATATTTATTCATGTGTCTGTGTCTAGTCATTTTGGCACGTATCCTACATGTTGTACATCATAGTTTCTATCTGGGTTCTGTTCTGTTCCTCTGAAATTTGTTTCTGTCATTGGTTTTGGTTATTTTAGCAGATACTTGACTTTATTAAAACTCCAAATTCTGCCTCCACTGCATTGGGCAGCCACTGAAATCTCTGTTCAAGTCTTTTAGTCTTCATACTTGTATAGTTTAGGGGTCAGCCAGAGATTTGAGAAGAGTTTATGTGAAGAATTTGGGGCTTGCACTATTGTGCTATCCTTTCTAGAATTCCCTCTCTCTGACTTTTCAGCTTCTCCAGTTGCCCCAAATTCTGTTTTCCAATTCCTCATGCCAGAAAGATTGAGGGTTTTAGCCCACATGACTGATTGATTAGGTAGGTAGGTAGATGATTGACTGATTGATTGATTGATAGGCAGGCAGAGACAGAGAGAGAAAGAGAGAGAGATACGTACCTAGATGATTGATAAATGCTATGAAAACAGAAAACTCACCCACTACCATACCCCTCTTTCAAGTATTGACTCCCTTCCAATCTCTGTTTGCTTTTGTTCAGTCTCCATTATTGTCACATAGCTCATGTAAATGTATGTGTGTGTATAAAATACGATATTATATATATAATATTTTATACAGAATTTTTCATTGCTATCTGTGGGAAGGTTGGTCCAATAGGAGCTACCCACCAAGTACATGGACTTTGACGTCAGACAGATTTGAATCCTTGTCCTAACTTTACCTTAGACCTGAGCATTTTTGCCATTGTGCTAATAATGGGTGACCTTCTCTGCCTTTGGAAGCCTTTTACTTCTACTACATTTTACCCCAGTGTACAATACATATTTTTTTCATTTTCTAAGTATGCTATAATATAAAATAGATTGTGAAACATTGTCTTAAACAAAGCTTCTTCGCCTCCTATAGTATACGTTCACTTTTTTCATCAATTAATTGGATTATTATAAGGATTAAATGAGATAATGTAAGTAATGATAGGTAATGTATGACACATTGAACATAGAGGCATTAAGAAAAACCTTCGTACTATACAAATGTCACTAAATTTTTAATTATCAATAATTGTGAATAGCAATGTAATTATAATTATTTAAATAATATCAATGATTATTAATAGCAATGTAATTATAACTGTGACAGACACTGCCACAAAATTACATGTAACTAACCATATTTTCCCGTCTCTTTACCTTGCAATGAAAATGTGTCTACTTGCTGGGTTCCTGCACATGGCTCCTTGCTATGGTTTAAATGTATCTCCAAAAGTTCATGCATTAGAAACTTAATCTCCAATATAACGGTGTGAGAAATGAGGCCTAATAAGATGTGGTTAGGTTATGAGGGCTATGCCCTTATGAATTGATTAATGTCAGTTTCATGGGAGTATGTTAGTAATCTCGAGAGTGGGTTTGTTATAAAAGTCAGTTCAGCTCTCTCATTATCTTGCTTTCTTATACTCTTTTGCTCTTCTGCCTTCTGACATGAATGATGCCACACAAAGGCCTTCATCAGCTGTGGTTCCTTGATCTTGGACTTCTCAGCCTCCAAAACTGTGAGCCAAAAAATGTCTCTTTTTTATAAGTTACCAGTCTCTGGTATTCAGCTATAACAACAAAATAGACTAAGACAATCCTCATGAACTGATTAGGATAATAACAATTATAATAACGCTAGTTCATTTTTTTTTTTTTTTTGAGGCAGAGTTTTGCTCTGTCATCCAGGTTGGAGTGCGGTGGCCCAAATCTCAGCTCACTGCAACCTCCGCCTCCCAGGTTCAAGTGATTCTCCTGCCTCAGCCTCCAGAGTACCTGGGATTACAGGCGTGTACTACCATGCCCATCTAATTTTTCTGTATTTTTAGTAGAGACGGGGTTTCACCATATTAGTCAGGCTGGTCTCGAACTCCTGACCTTGTGATCCATCCACCTCGACCTCCCAAAGTGCTGGTATTATAGGCGTTAGCCACCACGCCTGGCCCATTCATGTTTTAGTAGTTACTATATTAGGTTTTAAGTGTTTTATGTGTATTAATTTATTTAATCTTCAAATCAGCCCAATGATGCAGATGTTATTATATCTTCTTTACCAAAGAGAAAACTGAGGCTCAGGTTGGTCTGATAACTTGCTCAGGCTCACACATCAAGTGTGTGTTGGAGCCAAGGTTTGAGTCCAGGAAATCTGTTACTAAAGGTCTGCTATCTCAACAACCATAATTTAGAAGTAAAGAAACAGAACTGGAAAACAAAAAGGTTAACACTGGTTTACATTAAAAGGAGCCACAGGATACATGATGGAGAAAAACCTGGATCTGTAAATTAAGAATGAGAAAGGAAAGGAAAAGCCTCAATAATAATGAGCTTTGAAAAAAGATTTTTGGGGAATCTAGAGCACCTAAGATGAGACATTTTGGCTGGGTGTGGTGGCTCAAGCCTATGGGAAGCTGAGGTGGGCAGATCACCTGAAGTTAGGTCAGGAGTTCAAGACCAACCTGGCCAACATGGTGAAACCCCATCTCTACAAAAATACAAAAATTCGTCAGGCATGATGGTAGGTGCCTATAATCCCAGCTAGTTGGGAGGCTGAGGCAGGAGAATTTCTTGAACACAGGAGGAGGAGGTTGCAGTGAGCTGAGATCATGCCATTGTATTCTACCTAGGCTGGCTGACACAGCGAGACTCCTTCCCAAAAAAAGAAAAAAAAAAGATATTTGGAGATGAACAGACTTGGAGAAGATGAATGGAATAAGAATCTCTTTAGATAGACTGGTATACAGCATGCATTTTAGTCCTTTTTTTTTTTCTTTTTTTTTTAGATGGAATCTCGCTCTGTAGCCCAGGCTGGAGTGCAGTGGCGCGATCTTGGCTCACTACAACCTCTGCCTCCCGGGTCCTGGTTCAAGCAGTTCTCCTGCCTCAGCCTCCCAAGTAGCTGGGATTACAGGCACGAGCCACCATGCCCGGCTAATTTTTGTATTTTTTAGTAGAGACGGTGTTTCACAATGTTGGCCAGTCTGATCTTGAACTTCTGACCTCGTGACCCACCCACCTCAGCCTTCCAAAGTGCTGGGATTACAGGTGTGAGCCACCGTGCCTGGCTGCATTTTAGTCCTTTTTATCCAGGTGTCAAAGCCCGTGATACAAATTTAAATTGTTTTTTAATTCTTTTTGATTTGCAGGACACGAGATTTTTTAAATTAATTGTGTGGTTTTCTTTGTTTTTCTCTTTTTAGTTGTTTGTTTTTGAAAGTCTCTCTTTGTCACCCAGGCTGGAGTGCAGTGGCGTGATCTCGGCTCACTGCAACCCCTGCCTCCCAGGTTCAAGCAATTCTCCTGTCTCAGCCTCCTAAGTAGCTGGGACTACAGGAGCACGCCCAGCTAATTTTTGTATTTTTTTTTAGGAGACAGGTTTTCACCATATTGATCAGGCTGGTCTTGAACTCCTGACCTTTGGTGAGTCACCCTCCTAGGCTTCCCAAAGTGCCGGGATTACAGGCGTGAGCCACCATGCCCAGCCTAAATTAATTTTTAATTGGGAAATAAAAGTTAAATAAAGTTAGTGTGTACAACATGATATTTTGAAATATGTATACATAGTGGAATGGCTCCATGAAGCTGATTAACATATTCATTACTTCACATACATATCACTTTTTGTTTTGAGAACACTTAAATCTATTCTCTGAGCAATTTTCAAGAATACAATCCATTGTTACTCATTATAGTTGCCATGCTCATAAATTCATAAATCTCTTGAACTTTTTCCTTATATCTAACTGGAATTCTTTATCTATGGACCAACATTTCACCAAACACCCCAGTCCCTGATAACTGTAATCAACTCTCTGCTATTGTCTCTTATATGTTACAGCATGTTGACAATGATTGGCTGTTAGTGCAGCTTCAGATAGGTGATAATGGGAATGCTGATGACAAGGATGATAAAGGGGAGAAAATACAGGATTTGATGTTTAAATCCCAACTTTGACTCCTATTAACTATTTGGTTTCTTGGACAAAAAAACTCTCAGTTTAACAGTTATGTGTGAAATGAGGATAATAATGTCTACTTCCAAGGTATTGGAGGATTAAATGACATAGTGCATGGATATGTAAAGGACCTAATATAATGTCTGGTGCTGCAGGGGATGAAAAACTGTTAGCCCAATTTCCTTATCCTTTCTCTTCCTTCTCAAACTCTGAAGTCAAAACATTCAAAGTAGGGAACAACTACTACCTTATGGGAAAAACCACTGCCATAGTGTTAGCACTTTGATAAATGGCCCAATTAAGGACATTCCTATTAACTTCATCTATATTTCAATACACTGTACATGATACCCAGGCCAATGGAAGAAAAGAAAAGTACAAGGTGATTAATGAATCACCAGTAACAGCCAGCCTGACACCTCATAAACAGCCACACGTTTGTTTACTCATCTATAATTTGTTTATTTTTCCTTTTTGAGTCCCAAACTCAGAAGGGGCTGTCAGATGAGAAATTCAATCTGAAGTGATTCCCTAAGCATTCTTATCCTGGGGCAGATCCCAGTTTGTTTCAAGCTGACAGCTGGCACCTGTGGCCTGCAGTGAAATACTCTCCAACACTGATGGAAAGAGACAGGTGGCAGGGCTGCCATCAAATGCTGCATTTGATTGATAAAGTGATCTAAGTATCACAGGCACCAAGAATGTCATTAGCAATCACTGCTTCCTCTGTAGAAAGCACCCCCTGGGCCAAAAAGGCAACAAAGGATAGCTTTTGAGTGTCTGTATGTGCATGCATGTGCATGTTTGTGTTCATGTTTGTGCATGACCAGAGATAGTTCCCATCACCGTGGTGCAAAGAAAGAGCACAGGACCTGGAGGTCAGCATTCAAAGCTGGGTTCAAATCCTGACCAGGTCATTGTCCAGCTCCAGGTCACAGGTAAATCATCAAACTTGTGAACCTCAGCTTTCACTCTTCTCATCTGTTTTGCCTATTCTCAGCAGTGAAATGTCATGTCCTCAGGGAATCCTCCTCTGAATACCCCAATGAGGCAAGTTTGGATCTCTTTACAATACAGTCCAATAACACATTGCATAGTGTCCATGTCACATTTGTAGTTAGAGATATGTTTATCACTTATCAACTTAATGCCCACCTTCTCCACTTAATTATAAGCTCTATGGGGTTAGAAACTGCATTTTTCTTGTCTAAGTTGACCACGATGCTCTGAACATCCACATTCTCCAAGTTTGTTCATCCCAGCACAACAGCTATCCCAAATATTATCTCAAGTACTCTGGACTCCCCGAAGATCTTTCTGCAAAACACTCATTCCTTTCTGGCCCTTTTCTCTTCCTTTCTCCCTGCACTTCTTTTACAGATGCAGGCATTTCTTCAAGTATCCTTCTGCCCTTTTTAGTGCAAGTTTAACATTTTGGTTTCTTCAGTTCTGTTCCTTTCTTTCTCAAATTACGGTTTTTGAGAAATAGGCTTTAGGAGGAGGTTACCTGGAATCAAACCCTGGCTCCAGCGCTTCTTCAATATGTGATCTTGATGGCAGCAGTGGCCTGCCTGGAGCAGCTGCTGCCAAGACACTGGCTGCAACAAGGGAGGCATGGGCTGGGCTGCATGCTCCATGGAGCCAGTGGGAGCCAGGAATAGGCAGGAACCCCAACTCTGCAGGCACAGCTGCAGCCACCCAAGTCATGCCTCAGAACTGGCCTCTCTGTGATCTTTGGGGCTGGGAGCAGGCACCCAAGTCACAGCTGCAGACTCTGGCATCTCTGCATGCTGGGGTCCTCAGAAGGCTTTCCCTGGCCCCCCAGGCTTGGAGGTGTCTGCTACCCCTGCCTGGCCTCTCCCCACTGCCGGTACCCGCTCTGATCTCGGAGTGAGGTTGAGGCCACTCCTGGGTGCTGTTGCAGCCTGACCAGGTTTGTGCACACTCAGAGTGTGCTAACACGCCAGCCCTCTGCTGCCTCAGTCCCCTCTGGACTTCGGGCAATGATGAGCAATGGGAGGGAGGCTGAGTGTGGGCAGCTCAGAGCTGGCCTGTAGGTGCCCCTTGACATGAACAGCCTGGACTGAACAGAACAGTGGCAAGAGGCAGACAGGATCCTGGGTAAAAGGGGGCATGTCCCTGGTGAAGCCCCAACTTCAAGCTGGGGAGGGCCTGAGGTCTGAGGGCTGCACTGCCAGTCCTGTGGACTGGAGTGGGAACTTGTGGTGCTTTCTCTGAGCCCACGCATGGCTTCCCATGAACTAATCAGCATGCTTGTCCTCTCCTCTGAAGCCTATAAAAACCCTGATCTCAGCCAGACTTGAGCACTCAACCTGATGACCAGCGGAGAGGAGCTACACACTCCAGCATCTCTTCTCTGCTGAGAGCTAAAAAGATGAGACGATCAGCTGTGGAGAGGAGCTACCCACCCCAGCATCTGCTCTCTGCTGTAGGCTGAAGACTCATTGGGACATCCTGGCTGTAGAGGGGAGCTATCCACCCCAGGGTCTCCCCTGAGCTGCTCTCTCACTCAATAAATTTCCTCTCCACCTTGCTCACCCTCCACTTGTCCATACACCTCATTCTTCCTGGACTCAGAACAAGAACTCGGGACCCACCAAATGGCAGGGCTAAAAGAGATGTAACACAAACAGGGCTGAACCGCACCCCTTTCTCACCACGTTGTAGTTGGTAAGAAGGAGAGAAGAGAAGAAGAGCTGTGGTCCTGAAGGGAGGCCAGACCTAGAAGGTCCCTGAGACAGCACTATAATACCCTCTTTGGGACTATGCGATTCCTAGCAGCTCCAAGCTTCCAGATGTTAATTAACTGGCTGTTTCTTAAGGTTCCAGTCAAATATGACTCCTTAGATAGCTTTCCATGAGCCTGCCCCCTTCACTTTCTATCTCATTATTCTTTTATGTTATTTCAATATCATTTATTGCTGGCTGATATTATCTCATTTATGTAATATTTTCAGCATCAATCTCCTCCCACAACAATGAAGTTCCATGAGAGGAGTGACCTTTTCTATCTTGTCAACCACACTGGCCCAGCCCAGGGGAAAGAGACCAGAAAGAACTGGACTTTCAACAAGTATGTTTTGAATAAATGAATTCAATAACACACTAGTTAATAAATAAATGAATTAACAAAAGTCACTAGGATATGGTAAAGATTAAATAAGAAAAGATAGGTAAAAATGCCTTATTTCAGCTAAGAGTCTTAATTGCAAGCAACAGAAACCAATTCTGGCTGATCTAAGCAAAAAAAGAATTTGTTCAGAGGGTATTAGTTGACTTACAAAGTAACCAGGAGGATCCAAGATCACTAGAGACCTAGGGCCAAATATAGTGCCCCAAAACTAGTCACCGAATAATGTGCTGAGGACATCACTGCTGCCACCATCCCCAAGCATTGGACACAACAGCTTGCATCAACAGCTATCTGTCTGTGAACGCTGGGTGCCGACTACAGCTCTAGGAACCCATCTTACTGCAGGAACATAGTTACTCCAGGCACTGCCCACAGCAGTTCCTCCATGTCCCATCTTCGTCATGTCATTAGCCCACAGTTCACATCTGGGGTAGGTACAACCAATGGGCAGACTGTAAGTCAGATGGCTCCCCATTCTAAAATTTTTGGGTAAGGAAGTAGCCAACATTTTAACTTCTGTAATGGAAGAAAGGCCATGACATCCTAAATCATAGAGTGAGGAATTTTCCAAACATGGGAATAAGGTTCAGATGCTAAGCTGTCAAAAATAGTGACAAATTTCCACCACAATGCTTAAGAAATATTAACCACAGAACAATACAATTACCAAGAGCTTCTCCCTTGCAAAAAAAAAAAAAACTCACAAACTATTGAAAAAAAGAAGACACAAACAAAAACTACTGCTTAATTCTTTAAAGCTGTACCAAGTTAGAAACACTCATTTTACTACTTTTTCATGATTCATTCAGTTTGTCAGGTAGTGGGATATTAAATGTGCTTGAGTATTGATTTGAGGGAACTCTTGTCCTGCATAGTTCAGTGCTACACACACACACACACACACAAAAGATCGTTAAAAAGGCTTCTTGCCAACGCAGCTCTGGGGATGTGAGCAAGATGCCAACTAAGTCAGGCCATTTTCATGGCTTGCTGCTCAACAAGGAAAAAAAGTCCTCGACTGCTTTTCAAAAATGCAGATGTCAAATAACTCTTTACTGAGACAGCTGCTCACTTAATGTGGCTCTGCACCTGGTAACATTCACTACCATGAGTTGGTGATTTGGCTTAACCCATCTAGTCCCATCTGATACTATCTTGATAAGACTGTCAATCAGGGTGTGCATCCACTTCTACCAAAACTTAAGTAATCAGTTATTCTCCCTGGAATTTGAATCTTGATAAGTACCATGTAAGGACAGAAAACAATAGGAGATGAGGCTCCCCAGTGGCAGTGTCCTAATGTTCCTGATACCTAGATCATGGTTTCATTTCCATTTCCATTCTTGTTAAGCTTGGTTCTTAGCTTTTCCTTAATTTTGTGGACATTGCACACAGGTTCTGTTGCTTGGAATTAATAAGCCTTAACTGACACAGTCTTCTCTGAAGATAATCTAGGGATGACTGATAAAATAATAATGATTAAGGTTTAATTAAACTCTTATTACAAAGGCCTTGGGAAAATGCTTTATAGGCATGATGCCATTTTAAATCCCACAAACCTTCAAGGTAGGTACGTATTTTATATCCATTTTGCAGCTAAAAATGTTGCAGCTTAGAATGGTTAAATTGCCTATCCAAGGATCTATTCATAGAAGCACCAAAGCTATCAGTTCCATCTTAAGCCAAAACCTATGCACTCAGCAGTAAGAACGAGATTCATTCACTCATTTATTCATTTAACAATTAATGCCTAAATATTTATATTATGCCAGGCTTTGTTTTAAAAGCTGTAGAAATGGTGAAGAAAGACAAGATCCTCTATGTATGCTTGTGGAGTTATATTCCAAGGTAACAATAAAAAAATAAACAAATGATTAAGCATTGCCGTTTCTGATGGTTAGTCCAAAGCAAGAAACTGAAGAAGGATAAGGGAATAGAATGGGATTTATCTGATACTAATATCTGATAAAACAGGAACTATGCAAACACCTGGGGCAAGGCATTTATAACAGACAAGAACTTAAGGATTACCGTCCCTGGGGGAGAACTGAGGTAGATGTGTTTGTAAAGCAAGAAGATCCCTATGGCTAAAGAAAAGAGAAAATAAGAGGGATAAAAACTAAAGTTGGACTCATAGGCTGAGACCAGATGACAGGGGAACTTTGCGGTTTGGATTCTAGTTGTAGCCCTGTCTCTAACAGTGGCAAAAGCAACTCACTAATCTTCATGGTTTCGTTTCCTTATTTATAAAATGAAAATGTAGAAGAGGTAGGAGCAGGGGACCTGAAAGGTCTTTGCCAGCCTTGACATGCTATAATGAGATAAAGAGTATGATGGATGGAACAGGAAAGGTAAAAACAGAGTAATAAATCCAGCTTCTCACAGTGGTCACCTTAAATGTCTCCATCTTTTTGCACATGAGTCAATGTGATGGTTTATAAACAAAAGTACTTTTTCCAACGGTTGTAGATCCATCTGATAACTATGTTTGGTTCATGATTCATTAAATACAAAGAGATAAACCAAATGCTCCTAACATTTAAATCAGGGGAATTAAAAACATTTTAAAAATCAGTGAAATGTCTCATCACACTGGTGAAACAGTTTGATACGATGAAAGGTCCGGTGTCCAGTGATTAATCAGACACCTCTATTGATTGAACTTTATTACAATAATAGCTCCTTAAAACAGTTATTTTGACGGTGAGGAGATCAAAGTTTCCATGAACTAAAACAAGTCAAAGTAATACATGAAATATTGTCACATGCAGAATACAAAGCTAACTTAAAAATATTTATTGTGATTACCTCTACTGATATGAAATGTGCCTAGGAAAATACCTTTGGATGATAAGTAAAGGCCCAGATAATGTCCAGAGTCAAACTTCCAATCCAGTGTATCCAAGCTCAAGAAAATTTATACCCTCAAGAAATAATTCAGGAAGAAAGTCTACAGTTAGGAAATAGTTACTCAATTAAATATATAAATTAAAAGTTTTCAAAGTCCTACAGTAAAAGAGTATAGTGCTATGGGAATACATGTCAGGCTCACAAAACTATTCATCTGTTGGTTCAGCCTGGAGAGGAAGTGACTTGTGCTATGATCTGAATGTTTGTCTCTCCCGAAAATTCATATGTTGAAATCTTAACCCGAAAAGTGGGTTATTAGGAAGTGAGGTCATTGGGAAGTGATTGGATCATGAAGGTGAAGCCTTCATGAACTGAATTAGTGCCCTTACAATAGAGACTAGGGAGAGAATCCTCACACTTTCCACAATGTGAGAACACAGGAAAAAGGTACCATTTATAAACCAGAAAGTGAAACCCCGTCAGATACTGAATATGCTAATGCCTTGGACTTCCCAGCCTCTACAATTGTAAGGAATAAGTTACTGTAGTTTACAAGCTACCACTTCATAGTACTTGGTTATAGCAGCCCAAATGGACTAAGGCAACTTGCATAAGAACAGACAGACAGTAAGTGGCTGAAAGCAAATCTGAACTCGGGCTTTCTAATTTTCAGATGAAATGCTAAGGATAGCTAACATACTTCCAGATTTAATTTAACCTGAAATTTATTCAGTTCCAAAATGCTAACAATACTTGCTTATGATAATTAACAAAATGTATTAGTAGGATACCAGAAACACATGTTGAACACAGCTATTGCTTAATTTATTCAATAGCCCCCAAGCACTTAAAAAACAAAAAAACCCACAACTTTGAATCCTTATAGAAAAACATTTGTATAAATGACATTAAATGAAGATAACTGCAAAGGATTTGCAATATTTCTGGTGCATGTGTAACCGAATCTATTTAGGTTGAAATATATTCATAGACAAGTGCTTCTGATGTTAAAAAAAAATGCAAAAATAATCCATTAAGATGTTGAAGCAATTTTGAACTAAACAGTTATTTGAATGGTTGCGACTTCTTTCAATTTTCTTATAACCCCCCACGGAACTCAGAATATAGAGACATATAATAGTAAGTTTTATTCACGGAAAATAAAACAAGATTTTGCTTTTAAAAAGCTTTAAGAAAGCTAAAAAGCATGAGAAGAGCTTTTCTTTTCTTTAATGTTTGATAAATTTATTTTTTCTGTGACTTGCTTCAAATACCATATGATTATTTGATTTAGGAACATATACCATCAGCATATTAAAAGACCCACGCAACCATTTATAAATGTTAAGTTATCCTAACCATTATGGAAGATCAGAGTGCTTTGGCAACAGTATATGAGAAGAAAGGAGCAGAAAAAAGAGTAACTCTCAACTCTTAACTTCAAACCAAGATTATATGAGGCTTAACATAAACCCTAACACAAATGTCAGGGATTATCATTACTATGATCATTCCCATTCAAATGTGACCTTTCATCATAAAGTCATTTCAAGTAAGGAGGATAACTTTAATTCTAAAGTTTTTAGTGGTTCTTAACAGTTACAGGTATGAACAATATTTGATAATTGCAAAACATTTTAATTGGAAAGAACCATTCAGAATATCTATTCCATTTTCCCAAGTAACAATATTTGAGAAGAGTGTTAATTTCAGACTATCATACATAATAAATGTGGACCAGAACTTAATAATTATGAAAAATCCATGAGCTAAAAATACGACCCTACCTCCAGACCTCTACAGGTGCCTGAACAACTAGGTCTACTCGATTCTTTGACAGTAAGGCTCACTGACTCAATGAACGAAGGACTCGAAAGATTATTCTCACTAGCCATAATATTCCAACAATATCACAGAACCTACTGTGTGTTTTTCTTCCTAATTCACTCTCTTCCTCTCTTGCTGTGCTCCAGACACAGGAAAAACATCTTGCGTGCACAATATAGTATGCTAAATGGATTAGATAAACTTCTTTTGCTTCATTTGTTGAAGGTGTTTAATCCATTCATCTCAGATCAGATCCATTCCATTTTTTGCACATCAAATAAGCACACACTATTGACTAAGAAGAATTTGTCATCGTTTTTCTTGTGCAAAGGACTCTTTAAGTTGTACAGAGGTGTTTCTAGATATCAGACAGTTGCTACACTGTCAGAGAAATACAGTGATGAATAGAGAAATGAAAGAATTTCTTACACTCAAGAAGTTTTCTAACTTTGGAAAGAGCGGTGGAGAGTTGACAAGGGCATAGGGAAGACACATATACCACATAATCTCAAAACAAGTGAGACCACATTGGTGGTGTTAGCAAAATCCTACTCAGCACAAAAGAGCAGGGAGTTCAATCTGTAGGATCCTGCAAATTTTATACAGAGGAGACATTGGGCTTTAAAGGACACACAGGTTTTTTTCTGATGAAGAATGGAGAAAAGGAATTTCTAAAGAGGGATCAAAACAAGTGAAGGTAAGTTTACAGTGAATATGGGAAGTTGTGTGGAAATGGCACATAATTAGTAATCATAGTAGGTACACAAAGGACTACTTGTTGAGTGAATGATTATTGTGGTAAAGGCTGTGGAGCAGTGAGTAGGGGTAAATGGAACTAGGAAAAGAGGTTGGGGTTAACTTTTTAAAAAGAGCTTTGAAGTCTGCGCCATAATACAAAGTCAAGACTACATCCTGGAGAAAATGAGACTCATCCGAAGTTTTGCAGAGGGGAAGAATCCAGATTTGTGTTTTAGAAAGACAACTGGCGGGAAAATGTGGAGAGAGATGGAATAGAAGAGATCAGTGAGGGAGGCTACTCTAAGAGCTGAACCATCTTAAGAGTGGAAGCTAAATGTGATACGTAAATACAACAGAGCAATGGCAGAGGAGAAAAAGATGGGAATTTGAAAGGGAACTATGAGGTTAGATTGCCAAGTCTGTGAGAAATAATACAGGACACATAGAAAGAAATAATTTTTAAAATTCTCTTTTCTGAATAATTGAGTTTGCACGAAAACATTTACTGAGATAAGGAATTCCCACAGTTGTCCCCTCATTCAAACCACTAAGCAAGTATGTACAATCCTAGGAACTGGAGATGATCCAATGAAGAGAACAATCAGGCACCATTTCAGCCTCACAGAACATGTCAGACTTCAGATCAGTATTTCAAGTATGAGAGTAAAATTACTCTCCACAATTAAAAACCAAAAGTCACTAAATCCTGTAACAAATTAGAACTAGATTAGAATTAGAAGGTCATTACTCTAGGGATTAGAATTAGAAAAGGAAAAGATTTTACTGTTCACTTTATACCCTTCTGTATTGTTTGAAAGTATTATAATGAGCAAATATTACTTTCAACATTTAAAATATAAAGATTAAAAGTAATTAAAAATACATGTGGAGTTCAACAGACACCCCCTAACATAATCTCAAAAGGATTCAGAATAGAAAGGGAATTCATATGTATTTAAAGATGTCCTTGGAGATGCTTGCTTTGGTTGTTACATAAGATATGCTTAAGTTATTTGTCCTTAATGTTACTGGAAAATTTGAAAGAGAGAAAACCCAGTTTTTCAGTTGTTTCCTTTGCTTGCTATTGAATGTGAGATCCTAAAGACATTCATATTTTCTTTCATATGTGCTGTATGTTTTTGTTTGTTTTTTGAGACGGAGTCTCGCTTTGTCACCAGGCTGGAGTGCAGTGGTATGCTCTCAGCTTACTGTAATCTCTGCCTCCTGGGTTCAAGTGATTCTCCTGCCTCAGTTCCCCAAGTAGCTGGGATTACAGGTGGGCGCTACTACACCCAGCTAATTTTTGTATTTTTAGTAGAGATGGGGTTTCACCATGCTGGCAAGAATGGTCTCGATCTCCTGACCTTGTGATTCACCAGCCTCGACCTGCCAAAGTGCTGGGATTACAGGCGTAAGCCACCATGCTCGGCCTTTTTTTTACTTTTTTTTTTTTTAAAAGAATAAAGACAAGCCACATTTAGTTTGCTATAAATTAAGATTCAATTGATTGATACATAATGCCATCCAAATGTAATATCCTCCTCTGAAGAAGCAACTCAATACCTGCCTGTGTAATTCATTTAAAAATCTATGCCTACAAAGGACATTTCCTAACAATTTCTATATTAAAGAGAGAGTTACCCAGGAAGTGGGGCAGCAGAAAATAGCTACCTCCCTTCTACTTACCTAAGTTCATCAATGGCAAGGATCATGAAATATTATTTGGAAGAGTGCAAATTATTTATAATTATCTTCTTAAGCCTATTTTACAAATATGAGATTTCATTCTATAATGCTGTAGACCTGACATGTTTTCCTATGAACATGCCTTTTATTATCTTTCAGTTAGCATGAAATTTTTTCTAATTATAAAAATAATACAAGTTCAAAGTAGAAAAATTAGAAACTATTAAAAAAAAAGTGTTAAGAAAACTAAAAGTACTGAGAAGGAAAGAAAGAGCAGCCTCTGACATTCAGAAGTTGGTATGCCACTCAAAACTGACCATGTTATTCTCTTGTTGGACATAAACCATCTTACAAAACAATAGCTTCAAAGATTATTCTGAGACCTTGACAAATGAGACAAAGCAAGGCCACTTCATGGTTTTATTTAAGTACAAACAGTGACAAGGTCATTGTGCCTCCCACAAAATATTAAACACCCCCTCTCTCAGGCAAAATGCATGACTGCTACTTCTTTACCAATTATCACTTTATATTCACTCTAGTGTGCCCTTCCTATAAATAAGACTATTAAGATGCCTAATCATAGAACTGCCCCCGTTTTTCTATAGCATGCAATCTAGAGCGAATTCTTGCTTCTTTACACCCTTCCATAGTCACCCAAGCAAAGCCCAAACCCTAAAACAGGTCCTTTTTAATACCCTCTTGCTGAGACACCACCCTACAGCTCTCCATAGTGTATGTCCTCCTCAGCTCCAACTTGTTCAACTATAGATATTTTCCAGTTGTCTTTGACTGGAAGGCACTGACAGTACCTATGATGTAATCACCATCACATTCCAGTGCATTTCAGCTCTTTGCACTGTAACGCAGGTAATAGCTCACAATAACTAAAACTTGTTGAATGATTAACTATTTTCCAGTCATTATTCTAGTGCTTTATTTATATCAACTAATTTAATCATCTCCATAATCCTTAGAAATGGATACTATTACATTTCTGAGACGAGGCACAGAAATAAATATAAAGATAAAGCAGCTGCATGTTTGAAATCAAGTATTCTCACCAGTGGAAATACTGACATTTTGGACTGGATAATTCTTTGTCACAGTAAGCTACCCTGTAATTGGAGAACATGTAGCAGCAGCCCTGAGCTTCGTCCACTAGATGCCAGAAGCACATTTTCCCAATTGTAGAAACCAAAAGTGTCTCTGACCATCGCCAAGGAATCACCCTGAGGGAAAAATCACCCCTAGTGAATAGTTAAGAACTACTGCTTTAAATGATTGGGATCATACTGTTTATGATTTTATTTCTAGTGTTTTCATTTGAAATTTTATTGTAAATGTCTTCTCACCATTACTGTATTTTTTTAAAAAAAACAACAAAATTTTGGTAGGCATACATTTTAATGGATACAGAAATGTACATACCTCAATTTATTTTAACATTCCCCACTATGGAATATTTCCTGTTTGCAATGTTTTTGCTGTTGAAAACAATTTCACAAGAAACATCCTTACACACAAATTATTTTCTATTTACTTAATTTCTTTCCTTGGAATTATCAAAAGGAATTATTGGACTACAAATGATATCTTCAATTTTAATTGTTTAGAAAAAGATATATCCTTTTACTTTATATATCTATTTGTTCCACTAATATAATTAAACAAGATATATGTCTCTCTTTTAATTCTTTGAACAAGCTTATTAAGTTTCATTACCATTCTTTTGCTAAAATATTTGTTAGTTCAATCTTTGCTATGTTTCAAGAGCACCATATTTGGAACCAAAAGTCCATCCTGCATTCACACTGACTAGTCACAGATCACAAACACAGGGTGAATGGAATGCAGTGGTTGGAAGATGAGGCGTAAGAGACTGAAAACAGCAAACTTGCAAAGACTCTTTCATGCTAGAAATACTGGGTTGAACAGTATCTCAAAAATTCCCATCCACTCAAAACCGTATTTGGACATAAGGTCTTTGTGGATTTAAGCAGCCAAGATAAAGTTAAACTGAATTAGGGTAGGCCACAGTCCAGTGACTGGTATCCTTACTAACAGATCAAAGTTGAGGGCCAGGCATGGTGGCTCACTTTTATAATTCCAGTATTTTGGGAGGCCGAAACAGGAAGATCACTTGAGACCAGGAGTTTGAGACCAGCATGGTCAACAGAGTGAGACCCTGTCTCTACAAAAAATATAAAAAGTTAGCCAGCTTTGGTGGCTCACTTTTGTAATTCTAGCACTTTGGAAGGCTGGGGTGGGTGAATCACTTGAGGCCAGGAGTTCAAGGCCAGCCTGTGCAACATGTTAAAACCTTATCTCTACAAAAAAATTGAAAAAAAAACAAAAATTAGCCAGGTAAGGTGGTGCACATTTGTAGTCCCAGGTACTCAGGAGGCTGAGATAGGAGGATCCCTTGAGCCCAGGAGTTTGAGGCTGCAGTAAGCTATGATTACATCACTACACTACAGGCTAGGCAACAGAGCAAGATTCTGTCCACTGCCCCCGCCCCAAGAAAAAGGAAGACGGAAGTTGGGACACAAACAAAATGCCATGTGAAGACACAGAAACACAGAGGGAAGACAGCCATGTAAACACAGAGGCGGAGTCCCATTGCTGCCACAAGCCAAGGAGTGCCAAGGATTGAGAACAACCACGGAGCCTGGAAGAGGCAAGAAAGGATCCTGCGCTAGAGCCTAAAGAGAGAACGCGGCCTTGGCTGGCACCTTCATTTTACATGTCTGGCCTCCAGAACTGTGAGAGAGTACATTTCTGTTGTTTTAAGCCACCCAATCTGTGGTACTATGCTATGGCAGCTTGAAGAAACTAATATACCAGAAAAATTTACTCCCTCAATCAAAAGCAATGAAAGGAAATTCAGCAGGAAGTTCTTAGCCCAAAAAAAGGAGTTCCGTAATCTAAAAGTAGATTGTACTTTATTTTCCAAGAAAGAAGATTCACATATCTATGTCTTTATTATCAGTAGTATTGGTTTTACTATCACCATCATTTTATAAGAGAAATGATATTTTAGTGCCAATGCAGGTGGGAAATAATCCGAGAATATTAAAAAATTTGGGTTTCACTTTTACAAATTCTTAATTTCCTCATTTTGCTAAGGGGTAATAAAAATTCAGTCATGGATTAGCACAATTCCACCCCTGGATTCATTAAATCCTTGCCAGTTCCAGCCTCTTTGCAAGGTCCTCAAATCTCCTTTCAGAGATTCAACAGTCCTGAAATCTTCTTTTCAGTGACTGCAGTATAAATAGGAAGGTACACATGACACAAACCAGCATTTTACAAACCTTCTCCTAGAAATAAAACATTCTCTAATTTGCATTTCCTTAATATTTTCACCTGTGCAACTGATTTATGTTTACTAACACAAAAGTCATGAAAATAGCGCTAAAATAAAATCCAGAGACCCCAGTTCAGTCTCTTCCTTTTAGCTAAGGACATAGGGAGATCCCGAAAGCAGAAGGGCACATTCTCAAATTCTCAATTAGCACAGCGCATGACTACTATTGTTTGAAACCAAATTCTTTTAACTCCAAACTTACAATTAATTCCACTCTTCTGCTTTGTCTTTGTTGATTTGCTGCCTGTTTCCCATTTTCATGTTTTATCTACCCAACTAAACACCACACTCTAAGATCAAAGACCATTTCTGGGCTATCCTTCCATGGGTCTCTCTCTAGCTAAGCATTCAGGGCCTGCCTGTTTAAAACAGATGAGGAAGAGAAGAAACAGGTGCCACGGGGCTGACGATCCATTGTGATGAAAGTTCTCCTGCTACAGCACAACCACGCCCCTTCCTCTGTCCTGTCAATAATCGATTTGGTGAATTCAGGTGCCTTCATCTCCCCTCAGGTCCTTCTTGTTCTGTCTTCTTTTGTGCTTTAGTGATGAGTATTTCCTCCCAGGTTTGCTGTGACTAAATATGTTAGGGTTGGGTAAAAATTGTAAAGTTGTTCTGGATGTCTTTCAAGTATGTTTTCTTTCTATATCAAAAGGAAGACAATAACAAGAAGGACAAGGGAAAGAGATAAGACTGCTGTGGAATAAAAGTTGAGGTATTTATTTTTTGTGTCCTCGGAAAGCACGTTGTTATTTTCACTGCATTGCTCTTTCCCTGCAGTGTGAGACACTGAAAAACACCCCAGACAAGAGCTCTAAGGACCTATTTTAAATCTAAATGAGGATCCTTCATTCTCTAAGATTCCATTTTCACACCCACAGTGTGGGAACTCTAGATTGACCCTCTTTACCTAACAGAGTGTTTATGATGATCAAATATCACAAATGTGTTTTATAACCTATATAAGCCAATATGTGAAAAAATAATTGTCAGTTCACTAGTTAAAATAGGTAAACAACTCCCTACTGGGGAGAGAAACACAAAATGTTCATTAAAAGGCACTAAACAAATACTAAGTATTCTTGGTAAAGAAATATTGCTGGCATTAGCAAAATCCATTTGTCCAATTCCCTTGATTCCTTTTCTTGCTTCTCTGTAACTCTAATTGAAAATGTGATGACATTCCTCAGTTGGTAGTGGCTGTCACCTTAACATATTGATTAGGTGATGGTTTTTCCAAAGGCCTTGTGTAGAAATTGGAAATACCCATTCATAAGGAGCCTGTTACATAAAGAATATGAAATAAATAACTATAAATGTCCATCTTTGCCATTTTCCAGCTTCCTTTGCTGAGGTAAGAAATCAGCCTTCATGGTTCAGAGTGACAACTTTTTATCTCACTCATTAGTATTAGACAAAGGATCAGGGCTGCGTTAATTTACTCTCAAAGTACAGAAGGGTAATCCAGAGATTTGTCTCTAAACCTTTTTGATAATGTGTCCCATTAACAAAATACACGTGAGAATATACCCCCAATATATGTCTTTTTGGTAAATTATATATGAATTATTTTATTCATGTGTTTGGCACTTTAGAAAACATATAGAAAGTTAAAGACTAGAAGTTCAAAATCTATAAATGCAAATCTCTTATTGTTTTCCTACAGCACCTGATTAGTCTTGCTCACCTTTGTGTAGTGTGAAAACCCCATACTTGAGGTCACAGTTCTATCACATGAGGGATATATACCATTAACAGTGATAAGCATCATCTGCTTGTACTGTGTTCTGTCTCAAACAATAACTATGTTTCATGCTGTATGGTTATGCTAATAGGACTCATCAAGAAATCGATCCATTCCCCACTGTACACATTTGTTCATTACCCATTGGAACACTGGGGCATTGCCTGATGTCCAAATTTTTCAGTGGGCATTGATTGGGCTGAAGCTTCTGGTGATTTATTGATTTTCCCAGATGAAATAGTCAACCTCAAATGCCCTCTTTCTCTCCAACTTTTCTTTGGGGGCTAAAAATACAGTTTGGTTTAATGTGCTTTCAAAGTGTTTGCACCAATATATGTGCACTAGTGGGGGAGGGGAAATAAGCATCCCCAGAGTTGGGGCGGATAACCTAAGAGGTTGTGCTGAAAAATACCCACACACACAGAAACCAAACCCTCTCTTAAGCCACTCAGAAATATTGACCAACTATAACTCCATAAGCTAGAAAATTCCTTTGAACTTTCACTTTTACTTGAATTTGCATTCTGTTCTTTCTTAAGCCATTTTTTATTTTAATTTTTAAGAATTTTACAATCATAGACACGAAATAAATGAAGATTTTCAGGGAGACAGTTCAAGTTTACCCTGTTGCTGTGCATATTCCCATTCTACCCAGGGTTTTGCTCATCAGTTACGGAAACTCAAGCATGAGGAATAAGAACTGGACTGGGAGGTAGGGATCCAGCTACATCCCTGCCACATTGTTCACTGTCCACCTGTGGGACACTGACATGTCACTTAACTTCTCTAAATCTCGTCTCATGCTGTCAAGAGACAATTCATGTCTGCCAACACTCTTCCATCTAGGTCACCTCAAAGATCTTGTCCTATAAACACATAGCATTAAAATTCAATGGAGCCCCAGCGATCCACAAACATCTTAAGGATGAAGAAATAGAGGGTCAGAAAGGTTGACCACTTGCCAAAATCATAGAGCTAGTTAGTATTTTCAAACACTGGAAATAGTGATTTTGAGTTCAAAAGAAAAATTACTTCAAAAAAGAAATTAATTTTCCCTGAAAGTCCTAGATATATATCAAGAACTAAACCTGTGTCTCTATTACAAGTCTACTGCTCTTTGCAGGGTATGCGTCTTTAGTCCCTACACATAGTAGGTGCGTAAAGTATGCTGGTGAAGATGAACTGAATTACTCTAGCCAAAAAATGACTTAGAAGCTACGCTCGATTGCATTCTTATTACAGCCTTTTAATGCCTAACACGTTTGGTAAGTATTTTCTAATGGCCACAGAGAGGGTTTCTATGTGTCGGTATTTTTCAGCACTGCCTCTGATTATGAAGAGACTGAATCAAATGCTGTCTGTTGATCAATGTTTATTGTATCTTATATGGCCAATGTTTGAAAGTGTTGCTTTTTGCCTGAGTTCTGGTTTCTTTCTAGATTTAATCAGCTAGAATGCTCTGAGGCTTCACATCCCATTTGCGTTTTGCATCTGCCTCCCACTGACGCTTCAGCTTCCCCTGCCCTGTTCCCTTTCTTTCCAGAGTCTCAGCCCACTACTTCACTTCTGCTGCCCCTGCATCAGCACTTATACATGCTCAGATCTTTCCCTTCTGAAATAAATTGAGGCAAAACATCCTCCATCCTGTATACTGCCTCTACTGTACCCTATCCCCTTCCCCTAAGAGCCAAATTTCTTAATAGAGTTGTCTGCACACATGGTGTCCTATTTGGTCATGTTGTGTTTTCTTTTCACCTAACAAAATCTGGTTCTGCCTTCAGAGCTCCACAGAAACTGCTTTCCCTCAAATTACAACTACTCTCTTGGTTATTACCAAGAAATACCAAATTACAATTAATCCAACTGACATTTTTGAGGACTTTCTCCAACACTGGACACCGTTTATATGTTCTCCTTCCTTGGCTTCTATGACTTATCTCCCTTGAGATTCCAGCCTCTGTAGACACCCTGTTTTTGTCCCGGGCTCCTTTTCCTTACCTTGCCCATTAAGTGTTGGTATTGCCCAAGGCCCTGTTCTAGTCTGTCTTCTCGTTTCACTGTTATCACACCCACTGCTTCAATTATCTTCTACATGGTGAAGAATGCCAAATTCAGCTCTCCAGCCAGATCCAAGTGTAAATTGCCTCCTAGATAGCTTCACTTACCAGAGTAATGGATGGTCTGAGATTCCACACAGATTTCTTATTTGAGGCTGACCTATCCATCCCACTGTCCTCCAGCCGCTTGAAACATAAGCTGCTGACTGCTGACAGCTGTGTCCCTTGCTGGACATTGCTTGCATCCTCTGATGACTGCACCATCCAAGACTATGCCACCTCCCAAAAGGCAGTCCACAGCATATGACTGGTTAATATGAAGATATAAAGGGAAGGCCCAAGAAGGCAAGAGCCTCACACTTCAGACTCTGATGTGCCATTCAGAGCTTTATGTAGGACTGGCTGGTATCTCAGTTGCAACTAAATACTGGGTATGTTTTTCTCTTTGCCAATTCCTCCCTTCCTCACTATTCTATAAAACTCTCTCCTTGAGAACTCCCTAATAAATCTTTCACACTCAACTCCCTAGCTCAACGTCTCCATCACATGGTCAACACTGGAAGAAAACTCATCATACTCCCCTATAAAATCCTTTCTCCTCCTTCCTTCTCCACTAATAGTCACCATCTCAGTAAACCACACCATCATTCTTCTAGTTGCTCAAGTCAGGTATCTGGGATTCATCCTTGACTTCTTCCCCACATATCAGTCAACTCAACAAGTATTGTCAATTCTACTTCCTAAACAGCTTCCAGATTGATCTTTTCTCTGTTGTTATTACAACTTCACTAGTTTAGGGAAAAAATATCCTCTCTCAACACTATTGCAGTGTGTCCCCACCAGGAAGCCAGGGATAGATGTTAACCATCTCATTGCTGAGGTGGCTAAATGGGGTGTCTGAGGCAGCCAGGGCATGCCATTCATTGCCTCTGTCCGAGGATAATCTCATCCAGGGTTCTAAATCACCACAAATATCCTACTATGTGTCAGGCAATATTTTCATTTTGTACGTATGCCATCCAGTGAGAGAGGCTAGAAACACTGCTATTGCTACAAGGTCCTAACTGGTCACCCTGTCACCTGTCTCTCCTCCCATGCAAGGTGGTAATTTCCTTGAAGAGAGGGAGTCTTTCTGTTTTCCAGTGTTCAGCATAAGACTGGCATACAGTAAGCACTCACTAAGTATTTGCTCACTGAATCAGTAAATGAATCAATCCATCTTTTGAAAGAAGAAACGAAGCATAGGATGAAAGAAAGGTAAGAAATACTGAAAAGAAAACAGGAAAACGGAAGAAAACCAATTTCTCATCCTTCTAAGAGTCTTGTTCCTGATGTTGAATGGATTGCCATGATGAATGATCTATTTTAGAAGGTAAAAGGGATATTGGCAAAGTTCTGGGGAACAAGGTTTTAAAATACAGCTGCATTTTCTTACTTTGTCTTTTTTAGTTTGTAATCTCCAAGAGGGCTTATAATACTAGTTTTTGCAGTGAAGCAGTTTACCCAACAGAAAGGAATCGATAAATACTAAGTAATGATAATAATTAAAGAGGAATAAGTAGGTGGAAGACCAAATAGAATGACTAAGTAGGTTTCTTTTATCTGAGGCAAATCCCTCTCTGAATGGAAGTTTTGAATCATTGGCCCTGCCTGGTGCATTATAATTATTTTCCATAGTGGAAAACCACAGGCCAATCAGTGGAAAAACAGATGTTCATGTCCTAACTCAATCATGTACTAGCAATGTGACCTGAGGGGAGGCACTTAATCTTTTTGAACGTGCGTATCTTTGTCTACAAGAAGAAAAGATTGGCATAGATAACATTCATGTCCACTTCCAGCTCTAAAATTCTACTTTGTTCTGTTGTATGTTATTTTTAGTTTTCTTGATGCCTGTCAATCCAATGCTTTCTACACACTGGAAAAGGAATTTAAACTGGCTAGCATTTTATTAGTCAACTAAAAATAAGCTTTAAAGCAAGAAGCAGGAAACTGCTCTGTGGAAACAATGCATATCAATCAGTAACCTGGAAGCTTTTTGCAGGAACCATTTTCAGCCTTCCTTTTTTTCCCTCTTAGAGTATGTGCTTCTAACAGGAAAGAGGTGGGAAGCAGATACACATAAACACATATTCTTTATGAAGCTGACAGATGGAGGAGAAGGGAGAAAATAATACATGAAAATATAGGCAACTATTGACTGCTAGGGATTGCATAGAAGGGAAGTCTGAGAGAAAAACTGGATCAGATTGAAATCCAATGGCTATTGGCAAGCACTAATTGGATCTATGCATCTCTCTCCCATTACTCTGTTTTGATTAGGAAAAAAACATGAACTATACAATGAAGTAGAGAGGTCATGTTTGGTGTTCTAGAAATCTGTGGCTCCACAGTCTCCTGGATGCATCACTTTATCCATTTTTATACTAGTGATCTTCATTTATTGGTTAGTTTTCAGAATTCCATTATTGCTATTTTCTTTTTCTCTTGTATAAATGAGAGAGACATTCCTATCAGAATTTTAATCTCATAGACTAATCTATTTTCCATTTCTTTTGAGGAAGGTGAAATATTAAAAAGAATCAACTAAACAAGTGATTGGACCATTGTCATATTTGGCCATCCAGCAAATTTCCTGAGGCACTGAAGATCAGGAAGCACAGTATGAGAGATCAAGAGAAATGTCGCCAAAAAATAGAATACAAACATATGCTATTCCTAACAGGGTAAATGAAACCATTAACTCCTGCTTCAAGGGAATTCTCTCCTGTGGCCAGATCCACTAAAAGAAGCCAAAGGGCTCTGAAAATTTCTTATCACTTGGTCACATTAGAATAGCTCTGACCCTGGAAGTTGGAAAAAAAAAAAAAGGAAATAAGTACTCCTTCTTTGGGAACAGAAGATTTCAGCTAATCTCTCTAGAGGTGGAAATTCTTGCCCATGTTTCCACTAGAATGGGTTCTCTTCTCTGAGAGCAAGGCGAGCTGTCTCTTGATAAGCTGTCTTTCTGCCTGACATCTTGGTATTCCTGGGAGCAAAGTTCCTAGGAAAATTTTGTTTGCTATCTAGAAAAGCCTACTTTCTAGTTGGCTAGGCTGTATGTTTTATTTCCATTGAAAACATATTCTTTAATTCTCAATCTTCAATTCTCAACTTTACTCAGTCATACTACTCAAAGTATCAATAATGTATGCTAAGAATGGCTAGCATTAAATTACTTACTTTAGGCCAGATCCCATGTCAGATGCTTTACATGCAACCAACTATCCATTCAGTCCTCACCATGGTTCTATCAGGTCAGAATGCAGAGCCATCAATTTTCTTTAACACAGGAGGCCACAGAGGCTCGCCCTCACATACATTGAACTATTCTCCTGCGTGGAGTCAATGTAATCCTTTTCAGGTAGAAGTGAGTGAAAATGCTTTCCATTTGGTCCCGATCAAATGCAGTCAGAGGTGAGAAGTGCAACCAAAGATCACTGGAAACTTAAGAGTGGTGCATATCTGGGGGTCAGAAGAGAAAGTTAGGGCCGAAATATGAAATTCAAATGCAGGCAGCCTTTGATGCATAATGACTGGTTTCACTTTCATTGTATCAGACTTGGAAATGCTCTACAGTTGTATTTTTTAACAAGACAGGGAGAAATTATAGGACAGCAAGAATGTCACAGTTTAAGCAAAAGCAATTAGAAGAAAGCCAAGTGCTAGTTCAGCTGGGTAATTTTAAGCAAGTGGCTTCATCTCAGGCCTCATCTTTCATTGAGTCTGGAATGCACATAGCATTCCTTGCTCTTGTCACTTCAGTAGACATTTGTGAGAAGCACAAGAAGTAACTACACTGAAAGAATTTTGAAAAAGTTTGAATGTCCCATAATTGTTACTGTTAGTATCACTCTAATTTAGTTAAACTTTTCTTTGAGATTCTATGACTGTAAACTTGAAAAATAACCATAGCACAACCTGACATACTTCTGAGACTTTTATTAAAAACTATGCATGTTTTGTATCTGAGCTATATTACAGTCCTCCTAGAAGCCACTTAAAAGAAACACAAAATCAGGTGGGAAAAATGAAGATCAATACAGACCTGATGTTCACATTAAACCTGGGTGCAATTTGGGACAGTGACCCCCTTCACACAGCTTTGATTATCAAATACCAAAAACAAGACTACCCTAGGCCATGAGGATCAGGGTCCTGGGGCAACCTATGGCGAAAACTCAAGATTAGAGACCTCATGTCAAACTGTTTAAAAAATAATCGTTCATTATTTTTTAAAGAACTTTCAAAGAAACCCTAAATGTATCCACTAAAATGTAAGCAGAATAAACCTAAGAGTTATTTCTGAAAGAAATTATAGTACAACTACCTTTTCTGTTTTTTTATGTTTTGCTACAAATCATTAAATTTTTCACTTGTCCTTAAAACCCTCTTAATGAAAAACATCTACAAACAAGGCTCATGGGAAATAATAGGATTCTGCTATGAAATTGCAACAAAACATTACTTACTTTGCTTACACCTTGGGTCTATGTGTGCATGTTTGTGTTTCACACTTGCTAAGAATTCAATTTATACAATGAACATATGGCCTCTAGAGGTTGTAAAAATGGCTGCTTAAGTGAAGATAATTAATTCTGTAAAGCATTTTTCTCCTACATATCTATGAAGACACCTACTGCTTAACTTCAAAAGGAAGCTACTTGCTTTCTGAATTCTCTCCTACCCGCCTCTCTCTCTCTTTCACACACCAATTTTGGTACATAGTACCCATTGGACAGTCAAGAAGTGACTCAGATTTCACTTTCATCAGGAATCTTTCCCAAGCCTACATTTGGAAGTGCTATGTGACATAACGTCACACATATAAAATGTTCTCGTATGCCAATTTAAATATAGTTTTTTTGCTGTAAAATTTTTGAAATGTTTCAAATAATTCAGGTTTTGAACCTCTTTGGTGATGAGTAACTCATTTGATATATGATTGGCTATGATTGCCTGAGAATGTGGGTCTTGCTCAGGGATTATTCACAAGTGAGAAAAATCTAAACTACAAATTGTTTTCAAATGGAAATCAAAATTTAAGAATATAAAGTGAAACAATACATGAAATTGATACATTATGTTTTGTAGACATTTAACTAAACATTGATTAATTTTGATTTTATGGATTTCACCCTGCATTCAATAGCCACCGATTTGTATTTTTTCTTTTAGACCCTGTCTCTACTATTCTAGGGCCTTGTATATAGTTCACCTGTCTTTCAGTTTTATCATTATATATTTAGTCATCGATGACTTTAAACCATGCATTTTCAGTGGGGAAAACATCATCCCTAAAGGGATGAAAATGACTTACTGGGGAATGAAAAACCTTACTCTAATTGTATATGAAGCATAGACACACATAGAGTGCATAAACAGATATACAGTACATCTGAGGAATAAAAATTTCCTGAGATTTGGGGCTATCAGGAAAAAATGTCTCAAAAGTCTCCTTGCAGGACTGACAATGAGGAAAAGGCTGAGAATCACTTCTTTGGGTTGTTTTCATATGCTTTATATACATCCCTTTTATTTTTCCAACAGAGTTGACGATATTTAGGAGCAGGGATTGCATCTTCTATTTCTCCTGAATTTTAAACCACATGCTAAAAGGTCCTAAAATTATTTTGTTTATCACCTCCTGGGAGTACACTGTGGTCTAATTTTACATAACTTTCAATTATGCAAATTTTAATGAATGTCATAATACATATCCGGGGTTCAGAAATTTAAAATAATACAAATTCCTTCAAACTAAAAGTTTGCCAAGAATTGCATGATTTCAAAGCTGGTAAGCCAAGTGAATTGTTAATCATGTTCACTGCCAGGTAATAGCACTGACAGTATAGAAATTCCTTTCACCTTTTATAAGGAACAAATTATGTGAAGCCACTAAGAACACTTTCTCTCCAATAAAATGAATTGTCATGTACTGGAATCTGTTGAAGCATACTTATAGGAACTTAATATACGTTTTTAAAGTAGGAAGTTTGGCGGTGTTTTGAAAAATGTGTTTATTATACATAAAGGTATACAGCAGAAAATAGGTTAGCCATTGAATTATCATGTTCATTATTCTTTATTGCCTGTGATCAAGGATACAGATATCACTGTGGCAAGGCTATCTATCATATGGAATGCTGAATTAAATGGACCTTATTACGCTGCTAGTATTGGCTGAGGTAGAAGCCAAGAGACATATCACAGTGCCGTCTAGAGCACCTGGGGCTCAGCACCTGACCTAGCACCTGGCACATAGTAGGCATGAACAAAGTTATTTGTTAAATGGATATAAGCACTTTGCCAGAGTATTACAGTGATACTAGATGCTGGAAGGCAATCCAGTGCTGGATTCTATTGTGCTGACAGTATATGGTCTCATTTGTTACACACATTCACAACTTCATCAACATTTGATGGCAAACCAGTGACAGGCTCATGGCACACCTAAAAATCACAATAACAATTCAAGACACAACACTGTGAAAGGCATGAGAAGATCGAAGTTTAAGGTTTCTTCCATTCACTAGCACTGCGACTTTGGGCAAGTTGCTTATGTTCCTGAACCTCGATTTTCTCATTTATAAAATAAGGCCATTGGATCAGAGATCCCAAAGGGACAACATTCTAACTGTAACATTTTATGTGTTTTATGCTCAATGAGACCTTGTCAACAACTTCTCATAATCAGCATTGGGTTCAGATTTCTAATCTATACTCATGAGACTAATAAAGGTTAGTGTCAGGGAAACTGTTTCCATGGTCTTGAAATTTCTGCTTCAGAATTTTGCAAGATGAGCACGGACTATGTAGAAATCTTACACTCAGATCTGGCCATGCCTGCCAAAATCAGCCACATTACCACAATATTATAACTGGAGATCTTTTTTTTTTTTTTTAAAGAATCCTACTTCAAATATAATTCAATATAATGAGTACGTTCTGTCTGCCATGGTCTGAAGAAGAGAATGATGATTTTCTGACTCTCGAGGTAATCATAATTTAAAAACAGAAACTAGAAATATAAAGTAATTAAGAAGGATAATATGTATTTAAGTGTTTAATTGAATATGGTCAATAGCAAAGATTTAAGGATTAGATAACTAGTGCCATGAATGGTCAGACTGGCAAGAGGTTGATGTTAAGTGGAACTCCTTAAAAGGTTCAGCAAAGGAGGCTTGCCTTGGAACAATGGGATCCTGGTCTAAAGTTGATTTTTGGTCATATTCTTCTAATTTCCTCTTCCATATTCTTCTCTCTGGAATTACACAGATCAATTGGAATCCCTCTTCCAGATGAAATCATGTAAGTCATTTGCAGACAAGGTCATCTCTGATCTGTCCCTTTACTTGGTGATCATTCCCTGCTCCTCCACCATTTTTGCAAGATTTTGTCTAGTCTGTACCCATCTCATCTCCCATCATCATCCTTGTTTCTGCTTAAAAGGTATCCCTCTTTCCTATACCTCCTTGAATTGAGTAACCCAAAGTTGAGTTACCAATGAGTAGGAAAGATTGTCAGGAATCAATTTAAAATGAGAAAGCAGTTTGAAAAGACATTGACAGTATTACCACTGTAGAAAAACATCACAATGCAAAAGTTGGGAGAAATACAAGATTAAAAATATAGATTCAGACAGGGACACATTCTTAGAAGGAATGTAGTAAGTTATCTTTGTAGAGACTTAAATGCCATGAATAAAAGGAGAGTAGAAGAAAAGAAATTTAGAAGAGAAGAATTTATAAAGAAAGAAAAGTAAATAAGAAGGAAATTAGAAATATACATTTAGGAAGAGTATTGGGATGGAAAGAAGCTAAGAAAGACACTGATTAGGAAGAAAGGAAGAGAAGAGAAGGAAGAAGGGAAGAAAGCCATCTAGTCAAGACTAGGATGAATTGGCTATCACAATGGTTCCCCCCAAAAATTAAAGTGAATAAAATGAAGGCCATGTAATGAGGGAAACATACATTCAACACAATAATCTGGCTCCCAAGTTGTGCTTAAAGTACAGCCACCAAAAAAATATGAATTAGAACAAAATGACTTACTATGTGGTTGCCGCACATGGAGCAGGCTGTGCCGCTTCAGTCTGGCACTGTTTGAAGAAACTACTCTTGAATGCCATTTGGACAGAACCCAAGGTGTTCATGCCCCAATAGGAAGCACAAATCGTTAAAAGAAAAATGTTGAAAGTATTTTCTCTGTTGATGTGTAATTTCTCAATGTTATTGCCAGCACAAGAAACGCTCTGAAGGTGAACAAAAGCTAATGAAGCACTGTAACAAACACTAGCAGTGCTGGTTAATGCATCTATCCTTTCTCAGGTTTCCCCAGTCTCTTTTTATTCCTCTACAACTCATTCTGTAGAGCTGCCTGAGCACACCTGGGGTTTCACCCAGGTGGGGCATCTTTTCATCTCTTTAGTACTGTGAAATTTCAGAAACTAAGGAGGTATCAGTTCCATCAAAGTGGAGAATGAGTGAGTGAAGTCACTGATCATCTTTTCCATCTAAATCTAATTCAAGGAGAGGAAAGGCAATTGGAAAGAGGAAAGTGTTATGCACAAAATCCTTCGGCAAGAGATAGAGTGGGCAATGTGGTGAAGGCTTTCCAGCCTCCCAAACTGGGGCCACTGCTTTAGAGAGAGGGCTGCAGATGGCAGCAGAAAAGGCCATTTTCCCAAGAAACCTTGTGAGATGCAGCATACAGTAAACCAGATATATATCCCAAGTGACAAAAAGTGGCACTGATTGGAGTGCAGGGCCATCCTCTTTATTTTTTCATGCCACATGGCTGAGATCCAAACCCTCGACAATGAAATATTTTCAGAATTCTAGGAGATATCACTTTTGTAGCATCTGGTATTCTCTTGGTGGGTTCTGGCAGCAGTGGAAGAGACAGGAACCAACAAATGAATTCAAAAGAAGAGGATATCAGAGCCAGGAAGTAGGAAAATAAGTAGAATATGGTGGCCACCATATGGGGAATGTGGCTGATGGAGAAGCAGCTCAAACACTTCCAGGACTCTGGAAAAGACTTGACAGTGGGCAGGATGCATGACACAAACAGGTGTGAACATGAATCAGAGTGTATGAAATGTAAATACCATTGTGAACTTATTTGCACCCAGAGGCTATTAAGGTCAGAAGGATGTTTAGATTGCTTCCCATTTAACTTTACTTATGATTTGGTAATTTTAGGCAAGTCTTGGTAAAGAATTCTTCTGGGGGAAATATATATATATATATATATATATATATATATATATATACTCATATAAGTGAGATAATCTTACATAAATTTTAACAATAAAATGCAGGAATGAAGCAGCCATCGGAAAGGACTGGAAAATTCACATATATTGAAAATGGTGGTCAATATTTTAAAACCCAGATATTTTGAGATGCTATTAATCCTAGATGTTAAAGATTGATACAGAGCCATGGCCCTTCTAAAAATGGCAATATCATGTTTGTGATCATACACATACAATGAATTGCTATTCACCAGCATTTACCCTACTCATCTTTGAAATGAGAGTCACTGAAGCTGGCTCTATGATAGAACAAGCAGCTAA
The DNA here is from genome assembly GCA_963574635.1 of Cheracebus regulus. Taxonomy (NCBI): domain Eukaryota; kingdom Metazoa; phylum Chordata; class Mammalia; order Primates; family Pitheciidae; genus Cheracebus; species Cheracebus regulus. Next base: position 61,732 of record CAUYQU010071302.1, on the reverse strand, counting down.
ATACCAAATTAGGCCCTGAAATCATCCTCTTACAATTTTCATGCAGAAGATATACAGCTCCCCTTTCTGAGCAACAAAGCCCAAATATTTATGCAGCTGATTATAAAGCAATTAAAGAAACAGAATGCAAACGAATCATAAGACTGAGGAATATCTTCCATTTTGACAATGCATTCTCCTAAAATTGGGAAATTTTGTGTATATGATTCATTTTCTCTTTCCTTCTATAATTACCAAGTGACAAATTAGCTACCATTTATTCCCTTTTTATCGTCAAGTAAGAAAAATAATTCTATCGCGAGGCAAGAGTATACCCAGTCCTTTAGGCAGCTCTCTTGTACTGGCTCACTCAAATTTGCCATCCTAGTGTTGTGCTTTTTCATGGCCCTCTGTGGATATTTTTCACTATCAGGATTGACATGATGTGCAGCCACCAAGCTACTACCTTGGCTAAAATTCCTGTGCTGAGAGAATCTAACGACCTTCTTGGGACCAAAGCCCAGGACTGGCTTTATGCCCTAATTCTGCTTGTCTGTAATCTAACTTCTCACTGCTGGATTTCTTACACTGCCTCTTTTACTAAAATCTGAAACTAGAATCCTCCCAGTTTATTATTTAAAAGAAGAATATGATGATTTAAATCCTTTGCATTTTCCTTCCAATAGCTGATTTTTTTTTTTATTTTTTTTTTAGAATAAAAAGAATGAGAGAAAGGAAGAGGAAGAGATTTTAGAAAAAGAGAGAAAAGGAGAAAGAAAGAAACAGCAAAAGAAAGAAAAAATGAAAGACAAAGAGGAAGAGATTTTAGAAAAAGAGAGAAAAGGAGAAAGAAAGAAACTGCAAGAGAAAGAAAAAAATGAAAGAGAAAGAAAGAGGAAGAGATTTTGACCAATAGCTGATTTTTAAAGTTTCTTATTGAGTAAAGAAAATTTTTCTAAAGACATATTAGGTAGAATGTCAACGTATAACAAAGTAAAAAATAACACTATGTTAGTTGAGGCCATTTTGGAGGGGGCTCGGCAGGTAGTGATGGTAGATCTAGGCTACGTACACATATTTCCATCCTCATCCAACTATACACCTCTGTACCTTCCAGAGAACAAAATTTAAAAACCACGAATATATAATATAATTCAACCTTCTGTCTTAAAGAATAGTTGAATATTTTCCATTAGGAAAAAAAAATGAGCCTACAGGATATCATCAGCCTTCCATAAAGATGGTTATCACTTGTCTTTTGTTCCCAGACTATTAAAACAGTATATTGTAATTTAGTACCAACAATATTCATTCTCTAGGAACAGTTTGTAAATTACAAGATGTTATTTTGAATTCTCTAAAAGAAATTCTAGAATGTTAAATTTTGAAAAAAAATTGGTCTTCATCTGTTAAGCTGTTTAGAATTCTCTGTGTCCAACATCAGTAAGAATTTTAATATATTCAGCTGAAGTCTACTACAAAAGATGTAAGTCAAGGTTTGTGTGCCTCTCACTTTAAGGGTTTAGCAAAATCTGGAAGAACTTCACAGTGATCTCAAAAGCTGAAGAGTTTGTGATCTCTTGAAAGAGACACTCTTACCATGCCCTTGGAAGCAATTTGTATTATTTATTCATCTCAGTCTAAAATACTCTATAATCTCTGCTTTGGTTCTTATAATCTTATTTTTCGAATGCATTCCATCCTAGAAGGGGCATTCTGGTGATCTGCAGACAGATATTGAACCAGCAGATAAAAATTTCCCTCAATAACCTGAGCATGCTCTCTGCATAAATACATTGTGGAATAGCAAGTGAATAAAGGAGAAAATGATGGTTATTTATAGATATTTATAGCACTGTTCCACTAGGACCCCACTTGTCAGAAAGTATTAAAGATCCCCTTAGAAAATGCATAATTTCTATCTTCAAAATGTTTATTAAGCAAACCAACTGTTTTTAAGGTCTTCTGGAATAAAATAGCTTTGGGAATTACTGGCACTTAACAATTCACAGGCTGAATCTAAGATTTCTTTTTAGATAAGCAAAAAGGAAGATACACTTTGTTCCTTAAATGAGTTCAGCAGGGGGCCTGTTTGGAGCACCTGTAAGAGAACTGCAGACAATTGCAGAGATTATTCCTCACCCTCACAGAGCCTCACATTCACCAGATGATTAGCCTAGAGCTAATCAATGATTTAAAACATAAAATCATGTTTCCTATGTCCTTCATGAATGAAAAAGCCACTAGTGATTTATCATCAGCAGTGCATATGTCCTATTACAATATGTTAAAAAAATAAGTTATCCATTCATTCCATCCTTTATTTCAGAAGTATTCATTGAGCACCTTCTATGGTGCAAGGTAGACAGACTGTGCTTTTTGAAGTCCATAGACAGATGGCTGCCAACTGACAAAGCAGAACGACATCTTCAAGAGGGTTAAGTTAATTTTTCATAGTGCAGAGTCAGGTCCCCAGCCCGAAAGTACCAAACTGATGTTACCCAGTTCCAAAGTTTATCTGCACTTGTTGATAGGGCGTTACAGAAACAAAGCTCACAAGAAATGAACGTAAAAGCCAGTGCAGAAATAACTGCAATATTGACCAGGATTTGACAAGTACAACTCTGCCACTGTGTTCTTTAGAATGATGTATAAATAGATTCAAAATCTCATTATCACTTGCTGTCTGACTTTGTGCAAATCAGGCAAACTCTTAGACTCTCAGTATCTTCTTCTGTAAAGCAGTAATCAGAACTTACTCAACAAAGTTGTTGCTATTAAGTGAAATAAACTTTATGTGGTGCTTATCATCATTCATTAAGTAAATATTCATGAATATACACCAAACTATGCACCCAGTATGCAAAAAACATCATATGAAGAACTGGAGACATAAAAGTGAGTCAATCAAATGTCTGTATGGACTTTTGTAGATAAACTGAGTAAAATACAAGCATACGCTGAGATTTTTGCAGGTTCCATTCCAGACCACCACAATAAAGCAGATTTGGAACAAAGTGAGTAACAAACTTTTTGGTTTTTCAGTGCATCATAAAAGTTATATTTGCCTGTTGTCTACTAAGGCTGTAATAGCATTATGTCTTAATAAATGCACATATGTTAATTAAAAATACCTTATAGTTAGTAATTCCTAAGGATCATCTGAGCATCTGAGCCTTCAGGGAGTTGTAGTTTTCTTGCTGGTGGAGGGTCTTGCCTCAATGTTGATGGTTGGTGACTGATCAGAGCGGTAATTGCTGAAGGTTGGGGTGGCTGTGGCAATTTTTTTTTTTTTTGAGACAGAATTTTGCTCTTGTTGCCCAGGCTGGAGTGCAATGGCACCATCTCAGCTTACTGCAACCTCTGCCTTACAGGTTCAAGCGATTCTCCTGCCTCAGCCTCTCGAGTAGCTGGGATTACAAGCATGTGCCACCACACCTGGCTAATTTTTTGGTATTTTTTTTTAAATAGAGATGGGGTTTCTCCATGTTGGTCAGGCTGGTCTCCAACTCCTGACCACAGGTGATCAACTCACCTCAGCCTCTCAAAGTGCTGAGATTACAGGTATGAGCTACAGCACCTGGCTGGCAATTTCTTAAAATAAAACAACAGTGAAGTTCGCAGCCTTGGTTGACTTTATTTCACAAAAGATTTCTCCTTAGCATGCTGTGGTGTTTGGTAGCATTTTATCAACAGTAGAACTTCTTTCAAAATTGAAGTCAATCCTCTCAAACCCTATCATTGCTTCATCAACCAAGTTTATGTACTATTCTAAATCCTTTCTAGAAATTTCAACAATGTTCATAGCATCCTCACCAAGAGTAGGCTCCATTTCAAGGAACCACTTTCTTTGCTTATCCATAAGAAGTAACTGCTTATCTATTCAAGTTTTAGCATGAGACTGTAGTAATTCAGTCACAGCTTCTGGCTTCATTTTTTTCCTAGTTCTCTTACTATTTTTATGGCATCTACAGTTACTTCCTCCTCTGAAGGCTTAAACTCCTCAAAGTCATTCACGATGGTTGGAATCAACTTCTTCCAAACTCTTATTAACATTGCTATTTTGATCACCTCCCATGAATCACAAATGTTCCAGAAGGTTTTTAATTTATTTTGTCCAGATTGATCAGAGATGTCACTGTCTATGGCAGTTTATGAAATGTTTTCCTAAAAAATAAGACATAGCCTTATGAAATATTTTCCTAAATAAGAAGACATGAACGTCAAAGTAACTCCTTGATCCATGAGTGCATAATGAATGTTGTGTTAGCAGGTATGAAAGCAACATCCATCTCCTTGTACATCTCCATCAGGGATCTTAGGTAAGCAAATTCACTGTCAATGAACAGGAATTTTTTATTTTTTTAATAATCTCTTTTTTTTTCCTGAGCTGTAGGTCTCACAGCCGGATTAAAATAGTTACTAAACCATGCTGTAAACAGATATACTGTAAGCTAGGTTTTGCTGTTCCATTTCTAGAGCATAGGCAGAGTAGATTTTCCATCATTCTCAAGGACCATAGGATTTTCAGTATAGCAAATGAGCATTGACTTCAACTTAAAATCACTGGCTACATTAGCCTGTAACAAGAGAATCAGCCTGCCCTGTGAAGCTTTAAAGCCTGGCACTGATTTCTTCTTTCTAGCTATGAAAGTGCTATATGGCATATACTTCCAAAACAAGGCTGTTTCATATGCATTGAAAATCTGTTGTTTCATGTATCCACCTTCATCAATGATCTTAGCTAGATCTTCTGAATAACTAGCTGCAGCTTCTGTATCAACACTTGCTTCACCTTTAACTTTTATGTCATGGAGATGGTTTCTTTCCTTGAACCTCATTAACCAACATCTGCTAGCTTCTAAGTTTTCTTCTGCAGCTTCTTTATCTCTCTCAGCCTTCAAAGAATTAAAGAGAGTTAGGGCCTTGCTCTGGATTAGGCTTTTGCTTAAGGGAATGTGGTGGCTGGTTTCATTCTCTGTCGAGACCACTCAGACTTTCTCCATATCAGCAATAGGCTGTTTTGCTTCCTTATCATCTGTGTGTTGCACCAGAGTAGCATTTTATATTTCCTCCAAGAACTTTTCTTTTGCATGTACAACTTGGCTAACTGATTGGCAGGAGAGATCTAGCTTTCAGCCTCTCTTGGCCCTCTACATGCCTTCCTCATTGAGCTTCATTTCTAGATTTTGATTTAAAATGTGAGACATGCAACTTTCTTTCATTTGAATTCTTAGAGGCCACTGTAGGGTTATTAACTGGCCTAATTTGAGTGTGATTGTGTCTCAGGGATTAGGGAAACTCATGGAGAGGAAATGAGAGGGGAAATGGCCTGCAGTTGGAGCAGTCAGAACACATACAACATTGATCAATTAAGTTCTCTGTATTATATGGGCATGGTTTATGTCACCCCAAAATACTTACAATAGTAGCATTAAAGATCACTGATTACAGATCATCATATCAGATACGATAGTAATGAAAAAGTTTGAAAGAAAGTGACAATTACCAAAATGTGAATCAGAGTACATGCTGTTAGAAAAATGTAACCAATAGATTTGCTTGATGCAGGGTGGCTGAAACACTTCAATTAGTAATAAACACCATATCTGAGAAGCATAATGTATTAGCTTGTTTTCATGCTGCTGATAAAGACATACCCAAATCTGAGAAGAAAAAGAGGTTTAATTGGACTTACAATTCCACATGGCTGGGAAGGCCTCAGAATCATGGCAGGAGATGAAAGGCATTTCTTACATGGTGGCGGCAAGAGAAAAACAAGGCAAAAGCAAAAGTGGAAACCCCTGATAAACCCATCAGATCTCATGAGACTTATTAACTATCATGAGAATAGCATGGGAAAGACCAGACCCCATGATTCAGTTACCTCCCCCTGGGTCCCCCACACAATATGTGGGAATTCTGGGAGATATGATTCAAGTTGAGATTTGGGCGGGGACACAGCCAAACCATATCACATAACAAAGCCAAATACAATAAAATGAGGTATGCCTGTAATGCAATGGTCAGACTCCACTGGCATGTGAGGACTTAGCTGCATGCTTCACAGTGCCAAGCTCAGTCAGGGTTGGCATTCCCTGTCAGGTCATCAGGTTGGGCCTAAGAGTCCCTCTAAGACCATCCTCTTTCTAAGCTCCTTAGTTGTCCAACGTCCATTATGATTGACAGTTTCACTCAATATGCATCTTCAAAAAACTAATAGGAACTAATAATTTCTAAGGTTATATTATGTGCTAGATAAAACAGTTTTACTCTACAAATCTGGCTCTCTCCCTATCATGACTTTTGCATTTGTTTTCTTTAATCCATTCAGTGCTTATGGCATAATTGTAATGTCCGAAGTTAGCTAAACTAGAACTACGCTTTCCAGAAATCTCAGGTCTGCAGCACTGGCTACATGAGATATCTTGCCTGGGACTTGGTAATACCCATTTCTCCTGCAGATCATCCCTAACACTGAAGTTGGAGGCCAAGAATCCTTCAAGAAAGAGAGGGAAGATACTGTTATTTTCACAGTATCTGCAGCATATGAGTGCCAGGCACACAGTAATCTCTTGGTTGAATGGCTATGATTCATTCAGTTTATAGAAGAAGAAACTGAGACTTAGAGAAGGAGACTGCCATGCTCAAGATTGTCAACTTATTAAATGCCAGAGTTTCCTAATTTGTGAGTGGATGTTCTTTGTACTACAAGATTAAACATGGCACAATAGCAAATTAAAAGGAAAGATAATGTTCAACGCAAAAATGATGCACATTAGGTCAAAACATAAGACGGTATTTTATGCTATTTATTTGAGATTATAGTTGTATTTTTTTTTTTAAAAAAAACCTATAGTTATAAAAGTCACACATCAAAAAGTGAGGCCGGTGTCAACAAGCATATATCTGGCTGTCTATCTCTCTCTTTCTCTCTCTTTCTCCCTCAGCAGATCATAAGCACAATATTTTACATTAAAATAATTGTCTAGAAAATCCTTCTACCAACATATTATATAAGCATTTAGAAGGTAATTATTCTTTTTAAAAATATTCCATTATATATTTAAAAATAAAATGTATGAACAAATTAAAAATGATAGACAAAGTACAGTTGCTTTAGGTTACTTTAACCATTAGAAGGAAGTTATTGAAGTGATGTGGTGATTGTACACTTTGAGTGTACTAAATGTTACTGGATTATACATGTTCAAATGGCTAATTGTATATTCAGTGTATTTTACCACAATTTAAAAAAATGAGGTTGAAATTCTGCAAAGAAGCCTATTACTCATTGCAGCAGTGAGTTCTATTCTGTCAAGAACGGGCAAGGCCATGAAGGGAGTGACTTACAATATGGTTGTCAGGGAAACTTGCTCCTCTTTGGAAGAAGATACCCAACACCTACAGAAATATATCATGCATGTTTCTGGAAATCTTCTCTTCTTATGATTTAAGTCAAGTCATGGGAAACAACAAATGACACTCTTCCCAAAGGCATAAGAAGATGCCCATTTTCACACCTCCTCAGAGATGTGCACAGTGACACATTAGCACACATGTACAGCAGAGTGAGCACTTCATTGGGAATACTCTGGACGTCTCCTCTCTGATAGCTGGTGAGTACAGGCTAGCAGGAAGTCAGCTGTAAAAGACCTTCTGACACTCAGCCAAAGCTCCAAAGCCCTGCTGAGGAGTTTGCGCTCCCAAAAGCCTGTGATTCTAGGAAAACATGCATAGTGAGTTGAAAGTTGTTTTCTCTTTAACCCAGGAAGAAACTAGGTATTTAACTGCAGCTGAATTAAGTTAGATAAAACAAATAAATTATGCCAGGATTTACCTTTCTCCACCACTCCTTGGTGAACCTTGTACATAGTAGGTGTTTTAAGGATATTTATTAAATTTTATTCCACCATATTGATAATCAGAAATTAGTTCATTTAATTGACTAATCAAACAAAAGGTCTATTTTTAGTTTATAAGTATGTTCTCTATGCCAGTCAGAGTCCCTCTCACAGTCATTGTCCCCGATGTGGGAAGTTGCTTCACCCAGAGGCTCCTGCTCAGTAAAGAAGAACTTGAGTCTGGGTTGAACCAATGGAGTTGGTTGAAATCTATGAAGAGACCTTGTTGAAAACAAAATAAAATAACAACAGCAACAACAACAAAAAATCTTCCCCAGGAGAGCAACAATAATTAGCTGGTCTAGAAAGATTCTCCCCTTTGGAATTTGTACAAGAATACATGCAAGAAATAACCCAGTTGTTAATAAAAGGAAGAAGGAGAAACTGAAGAAATTAGAGAAAGAAAAAGACCAAGAGAACTCAGCACAACCCATGGGAAACAGAAACAAAGCAGCTTACTAGTTGGCATTACCTCCTTACAGAAAGGCTGTCTCTGCTTCTTTAAACATAGAACATGCTAACTCACACCATAAACAAAATCAGATTGTAAGAAAAATTCTGATTTGCATTTTCATGTTTCAGCAATGTTTAGCTGGTTCAAGTACATACATAATCATTGCCCAAAGACTTGGTCAAAATTAACTGAAGTGCAGACACAAGGGTGAGAAGAAATAAAACTGATTGCATGTAACTCGTATCTATAAGGTGCTAACAAACAGACTAACAGTAAGTGGAATTTTCTCATACATTGGTTCTGAAGAAGAAAATAAACATGGGCATCTGTCTGCAGAATTCTACTGCTATTATTACAGTTGAATAAACAACTGTAATATTCTTAATTTTTAGAAAACAAAGCAACAGCAGAACAATAGTGTTCACTGAACATCTACTATATACCAAACACTATGCTAAGTTACCAAATTTAATCTTGATAATAGTCCCATTGGGTACAGTAATCATCTCCAAACTGTAGATAAAGGTACTGAGGTCAAGGAAGTAAAGTCAGCAGCTGTGGTCACAGAACAAGTAGAGGGCCACGCTGGGGTTCCTGACCTGTTTTGCATATCTATAAGCACCATATTTTAATGTTAACACATCTGCCAATGACTTGCCATATGACCCTGATAAAACAAGTTACCAATCTGTGCTTCATCAGTTATAAAACAATATTAGAGTAGATTATGGCCATAACCACTTCCAGCATGAAAATGCTATTAAGTACAGATAAATAACTTTTGAGTTCAAAAAGGGGACATCATTAACAATACCAACTAATATTTTACAGTTTGGTACATAGTAAGTGATCGATAAATCAATTGAAATAATTTTTTAAAAAGACTACTTTATTAAACACTTTATCTTATTTAATCTTCATACCTCTAAGATTTTGTTACATGACTATTCCATTTTTATACATGCAAAAATTGAGGAAACTGAGCCTGAGAGTAGAAAAGTGACCTTCTTAAAAGGCACACAGTAAGTGTTAGAAATGGCTTCAACACAAGAAGTCTCAAATTAGAATGTTAGGCATTGACTGAGAAGATATAAAACTGTGGGAGCCTACAATTTCAAGTTGGTTAAATCTTTAGAATCAGATTGTTTAATTTTTTAAATATCAACTCATGAACAAACAGTGAAGCAGGATAGGTTTCAGGAAATCTATGAATACTTATGAAAGAGAAATCTGTATTTTGGGTAAAGTCCCACTAAGCCATTACCTTCTGTTATTTCTGCTGCTGATCTATGAAGGGGGAGAGACCATCAGCTACGGGTAACTAATAAGGTTAAGAAATAAAAACGTCAAATGTTAAAGTAGGCATGGAAGCCATTTGAAAATACAAGTGCAATACAAATGCAAAGCTTACTTTATAAATGTTCTAAAAGGTTCATCTTCTTAGCTAGATGCCAAATAAGTGATTCCAGAACCTTTCAGATATATGAGGTCAGGCCAGTTTTAAAAACTAAAGGTTATTTTTTTTCTTACCAAGTGTCCTTATAAAAAGAGCACCAGACTTTTTAAGAAATTCCAAAGTGGTATGTTCTTGAATCAGATCTGCTAGTTACTATCCAAGAGATTCAAGCAAATCATTTAGCTTTTTCAGGCTCCATTTTCCCATGTCAGAGCTCCTTCCAGAGAGCCCTCACTTTAGTCTCCTCAGGGCCCTCAGAGTTCCTGATTCATCTTCAGAATCTCAGAATCTTAATTTATATTGCATCTTTTTTATTGGTATATCCACCTGGCTACTACTCAATTTTAGTGTAACTTTTTTTTTGTTTTGAGATGGAGTTTCGCTCTTGTTGCCCAGGCTCGAGTACAGTGGCATGATGTTGGCTCACTGCAACCTCCGCCTTCTGGGTTCAAGCAATTATCCTGCCTCAGCCTCCAGAATAGCTGGGATTACAGGCTCACCACCATGCCTGGCTAATTTTTTGTATTTTTAGTAGTGACAAGGTTTCACCATGTTGGCCAGGCTGGTTTTGAACTCCTGGCCTCAAGTAAGCCAATGGTGTTGGCTACCAAAGTGCTAGGATTATAGGTGTGAGCCACCATGCCCGGTCCATTTTTTTAATCTAATACCAACTTTTGAAATATGAGACATATGCCAAAACTCCAGCATTTGGTGATAAAGTACACCTTTAAATACTTCCTTAATGGTGAATATGTTCATTACCTTGATTGTGGTGATAGTAACATGAGTGTACACATATTTCTGAACTCACCAAATTTTTTAATTTTGTTCAGTTTTCTGATTACCAGTTATACCTCAACTTGAAGTTGGAAAAATCTTTATTGAATAATAAAAATGTAATTTATTTACTACTTATATTTTCAAAGGCTTATAGGCTCCTAAAATACACTATGAAAAATCTTACTCCTGGATTTTGAGAATTCTTATTAGCACGGTTTCCAAGATCTATTAAGAAGCTAGTTGCAAAAAGACAAAAACTGTGTGTACGGTTGGGGGAAGCCATGGTTATCTTGCTATTGTTTTTAATTTGTGTTGTTTTAAAGCTTTCTCTGTACTCAATTTTGTTATGTCTTTATTAAATTGATATAAAAGGGGGAAGTCTACAAAATCTTAATTGCAAGAAACTTTCAGAAAAGTTTAATGAACAGCTTTCCAAAATTGGAAGATTTGTAGTAGTTTGATTATTCTAGAATGTCAACACCAAACAAAAATCTTTACTACTGTGAAAAGAATTGCCTATATAATCATTACCAAGGCATAAAAATAAATAAAAGAAATCACATACATTTGTTTACAGTATATTATGCATAGGTAGTCAGAAAGCAGATACCATTTTTTGAGGAGTTAGGGAAAGCCAACATAAATTAGTAGAAGGTTAATAAATTTCATAAAAAAGCACAGTCTTGTCATTCTTTTATTTATATATTTGATTGCACTTTAGGTTGTGGGGTACACGTGCAGAACAGACAGGATTGTTGCATAGGTACATACGTGGCAATGTGGTTTGCTGCCTCCATCCCCATTACCTATATCTGGCATTTCTCCCCCTGTTATCCCTCCCCAACCTCCCTACCCTGCTGTTCCTTCCCTATTCCCCCACAACAGACCCCAGTGTGTAATGCTCCCTCCCTGTGTGTCTGTGTGTTCTCATTGTTCAACACTTGCCTATGAGTGAAAACATGCAGTGTTTTTCTGTTCTTGTGTCAGTTTGCTGAGAATGATGTTTCCAGATTCATCCATGTCCCTAGAAAGGACACAAACTCATCGTTTTTTATGGCTATATAGTATTCCAGGGTGTTTATGTGCCACATTTTCCTTGTCCAGTCTATCATCAATGGGCATTTGGGTTGGTTCCAGGTCTTTGCTATTGTAAACATTGCCTCAATGAACATACACGTGCATGTGTCTTTGTAACAGAACGATTTATAATCCTTTGCATATATACCCAGTAATGGGATTGCTGGGTCAAATGGAATTTCTATTTCTAAGTCCTTGAGGAATCCCCATGCTGTCTTCCACAATGGTTGAACTAATTTACACTCCCACCAACAGTGTAAAATTGTTCTTATTTCCCCACATCCTCTCCAGCATCTGTTGTCTCCCGATTTTTCAATGATTGCCATTGTAACTGCTGTGAGATGGTATCTCAAAGTGGTTTAGATTTGCATTTCTCTAATGACCAGTGATAATAAGAATTTTTTCCTATGCTTGTTGGCCTCATATATGTCCTCTTTTAAAAAGTGTCTGTTCATATCCTTTGCCCACTTTTGAATGGGTTTGTATGTATTCTTGTAAATCTGTTTTCATTCTTTGTAGATTCTGGATATCAGCCCTTTGTCAGATGGGTAGATTGCAAAAATTTTTTCTCATTCTGTTGGTTGCCAGTTCACTCTAATGATTGTTTCTTTTGCTGTACAGAAGCTCTGGAGTTGAATTAGATACCATTTGTCTATTTTGGCTTTTGTTGCCAATGCTTTTGGTGTTTCAGTCATGAAGTCCTTGTCTATGCCTATGTTCTGAATGATTTTGCCTAGGTTTTCTTCTAGGGTTTTTATGGAGTTAGGTCTTATGTTTCAGTCTTCAAACTATCTGAAGTTAATTTTAGTATAAGGTGTCAGGAAGGGGTCCAGGTTCTGGTTTCTGCACATGGCTAGCCAGTTTTACCAACACCATTTATTAAACAGGGAATCATTCCCCCATTGCTTGTTTTTGCCAAGTTGGTCAAAGATCAGAAGGTTGCAGATATGTGGCATTTCCTCCGAGGTCTCTGTTGTGTTCCATTGGTCTATATCTCTGTTTTGGTACCAGTACCATGCTGTTTTGATTACTATAGTCTTATAGTATAGTTTTAAGTCAGGTAGCTTGCCTCCAGGTTTGTTCTTTGTCCTTAGGATTGTCTTGGCTATGTGGGCTCTCTTTTGGTTCCATATGAAGTTTAAGGTGTTTTTTTTTCCATTTCTGTGAAGAGCATCATAGGTAGCTTGATGGGGATAGCACTGAATCTATAAATTACTTTGGGCAGTGTGGCCATTTTCATGATATTGATTCTTCCTAACCATGAGCATGAAATATTTTTCCCTCTGTTTGTGTCCTCTCTTATTTCCTTGAGCAGTGGTTTGTAGTTCTCCTTGAAGACATCCTTTACATCCTTTGTTAGTTTTATTCTTAGGTATTTTATTCTCTATGCAGCAATTGTGAATGGCAGTTGATTCTTGATTTGGCTCTCTTTAAGTCTGTTATTGGTGTATAGGAGTGCTTGTGATATCTGCACATTGATTTTGTATCCTGAGACTTTGCTGAAGTTGCTTATCAGTTTCAGGAGATTTTGGGCTGAGATAATGGGGTCTTCCAAATACACAATCATGTCATCTGCAAATAGAGACAATCTGACTTCTTCCTTTCCTAATTGAATACCGTTTATTTCCTTTTCTTGCCTGATCACTCTGGCTAGAACTTCCAATACTATATTGAATAGGAGTGATGAGAGAGGGCATCCTTGTCTAGTGCCAGATTTCAAAGGGAATACTTCCAATTTTTTCCCATTCAGTATGATATTGGCTGTGGGTTTGTGGCAAATAGCTTTTATTATTTTCAGATATGTTCCAAGGATACCTAGTTTATTGAGAGTTTTTAGCATAAAGCACTGTTGAATTTTGTCAAAGGCCTTCTCTGCATCTATTGAAATAATCATGTGGTTTTTGTCTTTGGTTCTGTATATGTGGTGAATTACAATTATAAACCTGCATATGTTGAACCAGCTTTGCATCCCAGGGATGAAGCCTACTTGATAGTGATGGATATGCTTTTTGGTGTGCTGTTGCAATCATTTTGCCAGTATTTTATTGAAGATTTTTGCATCTATGTTCATCATGGATATTGGCCTGAAGTTTTCTTTTCCTGTTGAGTCTCTGCCAGGTTTTGGTATCAGGATGATGTCAGTCTCATAAAATGATTTGGGAAGGATTCCCTCTTTTTGGATTGTTTGGAATAGTTTCAGGAGTGGTATCAGCTCCTCTTTGCATGTCTGGTAGAATTCAGCTGTGAACCCATCTGGACCTGGGCTTTCTTTGGTTGGTAAGCTATTAATTGCTGCCTCAACTTCAGCTCTTGTTATTGGCCTATTCAGGGTTTCAATTTCTTCCTGATTTAAACTCGGGAGGATGCAAGTGTCCAGGAATTTATCCATTTCTTCCAGGTTTACTAATTTATGTGCATAGAGTTGTTTGTAATTATCTCTGATGATGGTTTGAATTTCTGTGGAATCTGTGGTGATATCCCCTTTATTGTTTTTTATTGCATCTATTTGATTCTTCTCTCTTTTCTATTAATCTGGCTAGTGGTCTATTTTGTTGATCTTTTCACAAAACCAGCTCCTGGGTGTATCGATTTTTTGAAGGGCTTTTTGTGTCTATCTCCTTCAATTCTGCTCTGATCTTAGTCATTTCTTGTCTTCTGCTAGCCTTTGAGCTTTTTTCATCTTGTTCCTCTAAATCTTTCAATTTTGAGAATAGGGTTGTTGATTTTAGATTTTTTCTTTCTTCTCATGTGGGCATTTATTGCTGTAAATTTTCCTGTAGACATTGCTTTAAATGTGTCCTAGAGATTCTGATATGGTGTGTCTTCATTTTCATTGGTTTCAAAGAACATCTTTATTTTTGCCTTCATTTCATTGTTTATCCAGTCAACATTCAATAGCCAGTTGTTCAGTTTCCATGGAGTTGTGCAGTTCTGTGTTAGGTTCTTAATCCTGAGTTCTAATTTCATTGCACTGTGGTCTGAGACTCTGTTTGTTATGATTTCCATTATTTGTATTTGCTGAGGAGTGATTTACTTCCAATTATGCGGTCAGTTTTAGAGTAGGTGCGATGTTGTGCTGAGAAGAATGTATATTCTGTGAATTTGGGGTGCAGAGTTCTGTAAATGTCGAGTAGATTTGCCTGGTCCAGGTTTGAGTTCAAGTCCTGGATATCCTTGTTGATTTTCTGTCTTGTTTATCTAATATTGACAGTGGAGTGTTAAAGTCTCCCACTATTACTATGTGGGAGTCTAAGTCTCTTTGTAGGTCAATAAGGGCTTGGTTTATGTATCTAGGTGCTCCTGTATTGAGTGCATATATATTTAGGATCATTAGCTCTTCTTGTGCATTGATCCTTTTACCGTTATGTAATGCCCTTCTTTGTCTCTTTTGATCTCTGTTGGTTTAAAGTCTATTTTATCAGAGACTAGGATTGTAATGCCTGCTTTTTTTTGCTCTCCATTTGCTTGGTAAATCTTCCTCCATCCCTTTATTTTGATCCTATGTGTATCCTTGCACTGAGATAGGTTTCCTGGATACAGCACACTGATGGGTTTTGAATTTTATCCAATTTGCCAATCTGTGTCTTTTGATTGGGGCATTTAGTCCATTTACATTTAAGGTTAATATTGTTATGTGTGAATTCCATCCATTTTGATGCTAGCTGTTTGTTTTGCCCATTAGTTGATGTAGTTTCTTCATTGTATCGATGCTCTTTACCATTCGGGATGTTTTTGGAGTGGCTGGTACTGATTGCTCCTTTCTATGTTTAGTGCTTCTTTCAGGAGCTATTGTAAGGCAGCCTTGGTGGTGATAAAATCTCTGAGTAACTCCTTGTTCATAAAGGATTTTATTTCTCCTTTGCTTATGAAGCTTAGTTTGGTTTGATATGAAATTCTATGCTGAAAGTTCTTCTCTTTTAGGATGTTGAATATTGGCCCCCACTCTCTTCTGGCTTGTAGAGTTTCTGCCAAGAGATCTGCTATGAGTCTGATGGGCTTCCCTTTGTGGGTAACCCAATCTTTCTCTCTGGTTGCCCTTAGTATTTTTTCATTCATTTCAACCCTGGTGAATCTGATTATTATGTGCCTTGGGGTTGCTCTTCTTGAGGAATATCTATGTGGTGTTCTCTATATTTCCTGGAATTGAACATTGGCCTGACTTGCTAGGTTGGGGAAGGTCTCCTGGATAATATCCTAAAGAGTGTTTTCCAGCTTGGATTCATTCTCTCTGTCACATTCAGGTACACTTGTTAAATGTATATTAGGTCTTTTCACATAATCCCATATTTCTTGGAGGCTTTGTTCATTTCTTTTCCCTCTTTTTTCTCTAATCTTGTCTTCTTGTTTTATTTCATGGAGTTGATCTTCAGTCTCTGATATCCTTTCTTCTGCTTGGTCAGTTCGGCTATTGAAACTTGTGTATGCTTTGCGAAGTTCTCGTGATGTGTTTTTCAGCTCCATCAATTCATTTATATTCTTCTTTAAGCTGTTTATTCTCATTAGCATTTCGTCAAACCTTTTTTCAATGTTCTTAGTTTCTTTGCATTGGGTTAGAACATGTTCTTTTAGCTCAGAGAAGTTTGTATTACCCACCTTCTAAAGCCTGTTTCTGTCAATTCATCAGACTCATTCTCCATCCAGCTTTGTTCCCTTGCTGGTGAGGAGTTGGAATCCCTTGGATTAGGAGAGGTTTTCTAGTTTTGGGTATTTTCATCCTTTTTGCACTGGTTTCTTCCCATCTTTGTGGATTTATCTACCTGTGGTCTTTGTAATTGGTGACTTCTGGATGCAGTCTCTCAGTGGACATCCTTTTTGTTGATGATGAAGTTATTTTTTTCTGTTTTTTAGTTTTCCTTCTAACAGGTTCCTCTGCTGTAGGACTGCTGGAGGTCCACTCCAGACCCTACTTGCCTGTGGATCACTTGTGGTGGCTGCAGAACAGTAAGGGTTGCTGCCAGTTTCTTCTGTTATCTTTGTTCCAGAAAGATAACAGCCAGATGTCAGCCTGAGCTCTCCTTTATGAGGTGTTTCTTTGGATATACAGGTGTTGGGGAGCTGCTTGAGAAGACAGTCTGTCCCTTATAGGAGCTCTAGTGCTGAGCTGTGAGCTCTGTTGTTCCATTCAGAGCTGCTGGGCAGGTACGTTTAAGTCTGCTGCAGCAGAACTCATAACCACCTTTTTTCCCCAGGTGCTCTGTCCTGGGAAGGTGGGGCTTTATTTATAAGTTACTGATGTGCTGCTGCCCTTTTTTCTGACATGCCCTGCCCAGCGAGGAGGTAGCCTAGTCACAGTCTGCCATCAGAGGCATTGCTGAGCTGCAGTGGGCTCTGCCCAGCTGCTTTGTGAACTTCCTTGCAGTTTTGTTTATAGAGGTATAGTTAGAACTGCCTTGGTGATGGTGGTCTGCCTCAGTAATGGCGGATTGTCTCTGTAATGGTGGACTGCCTTGGTAATGGCGGATTGCCTCAGTAATGGTGGACTGCCTTGGTAATTGCAGACGCCTTTCTCCCTACAGAGCTGGACCATCCCGGGTCTAGCTGTGTTTGCTCTGAAACTCTCAATCCAGAGCATTTCAGATTGCTGGTCTTTGTGGCGTTGGGACCCAACGAGCTAGATCACCTAGCTCCCTGTTTCAGCCCTTTTTTTCAGTTGAATGGGTGACTCTGTCTCCCAGGCATTATAGGCACCAGTTGAAATGGTTGCCCAGATTTGTGTGAGTTTTTGTGCGGAGACCTGTTATGCCAGCTGAAACAGCCGTGCTGGAGACTCATGGTGCTTTCTGTCCAGGAATCTCCTGGTCTGTGGGTAGTAAAAACTTGTTTAGAAATACAGTGATCACTCACCCTCTGCATCTCGCTGGGAACTGCACTCCAGTGCTGTTCTAATTCGGCCATCCAGTCTTGTCATTCAAGTATGAATGGAAGTTTAAATCATGCTATGTTTTTTCCTGTTAGGGATTTCTGGATAGTCCTGATTTAAGAATTAGGTAATAATTGTTTTTAAATTCCATGTGAACTGTCTGCAAATGGGAGTTTCCAAAGCATTTAAAACTTTATTCTCTTTGTATTTGCAATAGCTCTCCTACAGTCTTCTGTGTATTTAATTGGCTATCAAATCATTTTTCAAAGATCGTGAAAACATAAGTTTCAACCTCATTGCCCTCCACAAAACCAATCATAAATTCTAACTAATTATGATGGGGTGGGGGGGTGGTCTAAACAGGAAATTACATGCAGCAAAGAGCATTTTTAAATCATCCTAATTTATTTTTCTTGAGGTTTCTAATCTAAAGCATGCTTCTAAATATCATTCCCAGCACATGGAAAGAAACACATTCTTTTAGGGTGGAAGTGTTCATTAATGTGCATGACACAGAAAGAACAAGAAAAAGGTTACAGCCGATGCTTCTGCTAATAACATTACTAAAAATAGAGGATTTTTGAAACAATGCTCTTTCATGTTAGTAAAATTTCTCAAAGGCCCAGGGTTAGTGCTAAGATACAATAATTGGTTAAAACAAAATCACCTATCACATGGATTTTATCTACATGCATTCTTTTTCTATAAATTGTATTATTTATTTCTCATCAAAGTTAATTTCCAAGAAGAAAGCTGTGATGATTTTCCCCTTTCGTATGATTTCCACTCTTGTTGTTTTGGGGTTACCAACAGGAGGAGATTTCACTCTGAAATTATTATCAGAATGGCCTATAAAACCATTAGCATGGCATACAAATAAATCTCCTTCTATTTCTTCAGTGTTGTGTAATGCCATGTTCTCCCTAACAACTTATTCCATGGCCACACTAAGCTTTCTTCTGGTCCTCAAACGCATGGAACTTTTCCATGACCCCATGTCCCTGCATGTCCCTCTATGTCTCTCTGCCTAGTGTTCCCGATTCTCCTCCAGGCAAGCTCTAGAAAGGCCTTTAAGACACAGATCAAATATTTAGGTAGCCTGTGAGCCATGTCTAGTCAGGGAAACATAAGAGATACCTGGTTAGCAGCATCTGGGAGTCACTTTCCTCCCTAATAAAAGGAAAGAAGTGTATTTTTTTTTTTTTTGAGACAGAGTCCTGCTCTGTCGCCACGCGCCAGGCTGGAGTGCAGTGGCACTATCTCGGCTCACTGCAAACTCTGCCTCATGGGTTCAAGCAATTCTCCTGCCTCAGCTTCCCTAGTAGCTGTGACTACAGGTGTGTGCCACCACACCCAGCTAATTTTTGTATTTTATTAGAGATGGGGTCTCACCATGTTGGCCAGGATGGTTTTGACCTCTTGACATTGTGATCCACCTGCCTCAGCCTCCCAAAGTGCTGGGATTACAGGTGTGAGCCACCATGCCTGGCCACGAAATGTACTAAGATAACTTCTGTCTCTTGCCAGTCTGACTGCCTGTCATCTTTGAAAGCAACCTCATGAGCTCATTTTTCCTGAAGTCCAGCAGCCAAGCTGTAGGCTCAGGGGATCACTGACATATTGAGGACCGCAGAGAGGAGGTGCGGGAAGAACCCGTGTTAATTATATCACATTGGATATTACACCAACCCTGGGACAGTCTACTAAAAAGGTTTGAATTGTTTAAGCATCATTGGTCAAATGCTTCCAAAAGCATCTAATGGATATTCTGAGCCAGGGAAAATTACTCACTACTGTGGCTCCTAAAGCATTCTTATAACATCTCTCTGATGACATTTATTCACATTGTGTTGGCATCACCATCTTTTCAAATATGTGGCTCATCTACAAGACTGTGAACTCCCCATTCCCTAGCATACTATCCATCTCAGATAAGAAAATAAAGGTCTGTTGGCTGAATTAATGAATCAAATAGGGATGCATAGGATGTGTTATGGGGCACTGTTCATATCACTATTGCCACTCAACTTGATTTTTTTCATGTGGTTGCTATCAAAGAAAAGTATGCTCCATGTTGTAGCTTGCATTGGTTCCCAAGTCATCTGATATTCACCTAGGACAGCAGGGACAATTTATCAAAAGGTAATTGCTGAAAAGTACCCCTGGTGCAAATTGCTTAGAGGTTACAAACTGAAAAAAGAGGAGGAGGAGAAAGGGATATAAAGTGTCAATGAAAAATAAGTAGAATCTCTGAATCCAAAACCAAAGAATCTGAATGGGGTTCATGCATTCATTCATACACTTATGCATTAATCCATCCACTTTGTTGAGTATCTTCTATGTATTACGTTATGTCTAGATGCTAGCAATTCAGCATGATTCAGACAGATGAGATCTTTGCACACATGAAACTTACAGTGCAGAAGAAATAAGTCATTTTGAGTACAGTCATGTGCTGCATAATGACATTTTGGTAGACAACGGACTGTGTTTACCACAATGGTTCCATGTTAGGATTATAATAAAACTAAAAGATTCTTATAACATAGTAATATCTTGATGATCTTGATCCTGTGTAGGCCTATACTAAAATGTGTGTTGTCTTAGTTTTTAATAAAAACGTTTAAAAAGTAAAAAAAATATAAAAATGTTAGAAATAGGAAAGAAACTTACAAAATCAGGATATAAAGAGAGAAAACATTCTTGTACAACTGTATAATGTGTTTGTGTTTTAAACTGTTATTACAAAAGTCAAAAAATTTAAAAAAATTAAAGTTTATAGAGAAAGAAATTATAGTCAGCTTAATTCATTATTAAAAAAAATTTTTTTTAAATTATAGATTAGCCCAAGTGGACAGTGTTTATAGAGTCTACAGTAGTGTACAATAATGTCTTAGGCCTTCACATTCACTCAACACTCACTCACTGACTCACTCAGAACAACTTCCAGTCCTGCAAGCTCCATTCATGGTAAAGGTCCTAGACAGATATGCATTTTTTACCATTACACTGTATTTTCATAGTACATTTTCTGCTTAAATACTTCCCATTGCATTACAACTGCTTATAGTATTCAGTACAGTAACATGCTCTACAGGTTTGCAGCCTAGGAGCACTAAACTGTACCATATAGCCTAGGCAGCAGGCTATATCATCTAGGTTTATGTCAGTATACTCTGTGATGTTTGCACAATGATGAAATCATCTAACAATAAATCTTCCAGAATGTATTCCCATTGTTAAGTAACAAGTGAACATATCTCATCTTCTCCTAGAAAAGGCACCAAATATCATTATGAGCATTATACCCTAGTTACATACCTGAATACCAGAAAGTGGTTTTGCTGAAATTATTTTTATGAAGAAACAAAGAACCCAACATATTACAGGATAATAACTTAGAAAAAATTCTTCTAGATCATCTATGACACTGATGTTCAAACTTTAGTGCTGTTGTTTTTCCAAACATAAATTTGCATGATGGGTAGAGGGAGAGACCCCGTCTCCTAGCTAGGCTGACAAACAATATGGTGACCCTCGATGCAAAGCCAGTTACCTTGCCAGGAGGCTGGACACGCCCACCTCTGCACTCGATACGCCCACCTCTGCACTTGATACGCCCACCTCTGCACTCCACACCCACCTCTGCACCGGGCACCTACCTCAGAGCACATGCTCTCCTAGAGAGTTCCGGCGGATATAACCCTGGCCGGATCTTACATCAAGGAAGACCCGCCCCAACAGTCTACCCGCCAATAGCAGCTCACCCTGTCTCCATCCTGCTCCCCCGTAACCAACCAGAGCACTCTGCTACTCCTCACCCCCCTATGGATAAAAACTCCATGCCCCAGGAAGTCAGCGCGACTTCTCTGGCCCCCTCTCCCTGGACCAGAGAACCTCTCCCAGGAGCCGAATAAATTTTACCTGCTTTACACTAAATGGCCTCAGTTGCCTTATTCTAAATCCTTCCATAAAATAAACCTTACACTCGAGGCATCTCTACAGAAGCTTGAGATGCCAGGGAGCACAGTTTGAAAATGACTGACTTATTCCAACTCCTACCTTTAATTTAATTTATTTATTTATAAAATTATTGCTATTACTATTGTTTTTTTAGACAGGGTCTCTCTCTGTCACCCAGGCTAGAGTGCACTGGCATGATTATAGCTCAAAGCAGCCTGGACCTCACAGGCTCAAGCAATCCTCCAGCCTCAGCCTTCCAAGTATCTGGGACTACAACCACATGCCACCATGGCTGCCTAATTCTTGTATTTTTTTAAAGAGAGAGGGTTTCATTATGTCACACAGGCTGGTCTCAAACTCCTGAGCTCAAGGGTTCAATTCTCAGGTAGGGAACACTCTGGTGAAAGTTCCCGCCCACCTCAGCCTCCCAGAGTGCTGGGATTATAGGTGTGTGCCACCACACCCAGCCTCCACCTCCTACATTTTAAAAAGGAGTTTCATTTTAAAATCTAAAAGGCTAAAGTGTTCAAGTTAATACTACTAATACACTACCAACTGGTGACAGGGCTAGAACTGAAACTCAGATCCTTTGCCTCTCCGTTCCAGCACATTGTCTCCTATTCCAGAATCAATCAACTTACCCAAACTGAAAATCAAGAGAGATAATAAAGGGCCATCTGTTATGAACATTAAAACATTAAATTTTCTTTTAATATTTCATAGAGAAAAATCAAATGGAATATAAGAAAACCAATCAACCCAGAAAAAGTCAGAATACACATGGTTGTCTCACCAGACAAGTTCAAGTGTAAGCAGAGAATGTGCTTATGGCAAAGGCCATACATCTCGGACAACAGTTGGAGGTCTATTCTCTCACAGCAACAGGGAAGTTTAACTAAAATAATCTCAACGTTTTTCATGAGGCTTCACTTTGCCTCTTACTCCCTGAGATATCACTTTATACTTGCTTTCTTGCAATGTGCTCTTGCTTTGTTGTATAAAAGCTGAAAAGGAAAGTAATCTCCAAATGGGTCTGCATCCCACAGAGAATTTACTTAGATGACATTTAAATCTGTTTTTCATGGTTTTTTTGGTGCCATTACAAGAAATCATACAGTCATTACACTTCAAATTTGACAGTTCTTTCACAGCATGAAAGGCAGAAATTAGGTCCAAATGTATTTATTTAAATGCAAGGTTTCGCTTACCACCAGGACATTTGTGAAGACTGATAGATGACAGCAGATTACAACGTCTGAACTATTGTTATTTCATGAACCCCTGGCTGTGGATCACCAAAATCAAATATTTTAAATTCAAACAATAAGCCCGTTAAAGAGAACTTTCAACTACTATCTTTCCCTTCAGTTATTCAAAGAACTCAATTTAATTCATGTAGCAATCACATTTGAAAATGAAAGAAATTTTTGCTATGAAAAGGCTTTGAAATGTTTGAAGACAAAGGATCCAATCAGACAGCACTTAATTAATTAATCAGATCTCAAAACTTTTGCCAGAGTGTTCCCTACCTGAGAATTGAACCCAAAGTGTCAATCTTATTTGTGGAAAGTATAAGTTCATGTGGGCATGTTTTTCTTGCATCTCGTTTTGTAGGGGTGGGAAGATTGACTATTTTCCTATGAAACATCAAAGGCCATGTAGCCCCTGTACCTGTATCCCTCCAGTGGCAGTGGTTAGAAGTAAGTCCATAGGCTTGGATAAGGCCTGATTTCCTTTGACTTGCCGCTAAGTGGTGAACCCACACTGCAATCCCACCCTCCCTTTATATCCGTGGTTCTCAACCCTTTTGGCATCAGGGACCAGTTTCATAGCAGACAATTTTTCCATGAACCAGGTGGAGGGGATTTGGCACATTACATTAATTGTGCACTTTATTTCTATTATTATACACTGTAATATATAATGAAATAATAATATGACTCACCATAATGTAGAATCAGTGGGAGCCCTGAGCTTGTTTTCCTGCAACTTGACGGTACCATGGAGGGCATGATGAGAGACAGTGATGGATCATCAGGCATTTGATTCTCATAAGGAGCACACAAACTAGATCCCTCACATATGCAGTTCACAATAGAGTTCACGTTCCTATGCGAATCTAATGCCACCATTGATCTGATCTGATAGGAGGCAGATCTCAGGCAGTAATGCAAGTGAGTAAAGGGGAGTGGTTGTAAATACACATGAAGCTTTAAGCTCACTCGCCCACTGCTCATCTGCTATGTGACCCAGGTCCTAATATGCCACAGACCATTACTGGAGTTGGGAACCCCTGCTTTGTACCATTAATAGAAGACAAGAAGGAAGTCCCTTGTTCTCAAAGACTCGTGTGACATACAAGTTCCACATATAAAGTCATTCACCTCATAATGATGTTTTGGTCAAGGATGACCCACATATGTGGCACTGGCCCCATAAGATTATAATAGAGCTGAAAAAATTCTATTGCCTACTGATGTAACCATAATTCTACAGCACAATGCATTACTTGTGTGTTTTTTAAAATTAAGATTTTTAAAAAGTTAAAATAAGTAGGGTTAATTTCTTACTGAAGAAGGAAAAAAATGTCTTTAATAAACTTAATGTATCCTAAGTGGCCAGTATGTATAAAGCCTCCAGTAGCGCATAGTAATGCCCTAGGCCTTCATATTCACTCACCACTCACTCACCAATTCCCAGAACAACTTCCAGACTTGTACGCTCCATTCAAGATAAGTGCCTTATACAGGTGTACTTTTTAAAACATCTTTTATGCCATATATTTACTGTACCTTTTCTATTTTTAGATATACAAATACCATTATGTTACAATTGCCTGCAGTATTAAGTATAGTAACATGTTGTACAGATTTGCAGCCTAAGAGCAATAGGCTTTACCATATTGCCTTGGCATGTAATAGGCTATATCATCTAGGTTTGTGTAAGTACACTCTATGATATTGGCACAACAACAAAATTATCTAAGAGCACATTTCTCATAATGTATTCCTGTTAAGTGGCACATGACTATGTTATCTTAATATTTACCTATGTCTATGATGTCTGAACTATTGTTCTATTTTATAAATAAAGAAAACTAAAGATGTCAGGTAAGTGCCCTTGTTTATCTAGTTAATTTATGGTCAGTTGGGACTTAAATTCAGCCCTTTCCCATTTTCATTATGTCTCTCTGGGATAACTAATCTCAACAAACAAAAACAAAGATATTACTCAACCATTTACATAATTCAACTATATAATGCTGAGTATCCAGATAATTAAAAAGAGCTCTGATTTTAACATCACATATCTCCACATGTGGAAGGTTGAATGTTTTTCCTCATTCTAGTCTACGTGTTGGTGTTCACTTAGAGCAGAGTTTACAATGGGTGACATTCAGACAATAAATGTATTATATCAGCTCCAGAGCTTTTTTTTCAGGTTGCAAAAGCCAGCTTTTTTCTAACATTTTATTATTTTTAATTGACACGTAACTGTACATACGGATGGCGTACAATGTAATATTTTGAAAAATGTGTATATAATATAATGACCAAATCAGGGTTATAAGCATATCCATGACTTCAAACATTTATGGTTTCTTTGTGTTGAGAACATTTAGAATCTGCTCTTCTAACTCTTTAGAAATCTACAAATCATATTGTTAATTATAGTAACCCTACTATGCAATGGAACATGGGAAGTTATTCCTCCTATCCAACTGCAACTTTGTACCTGTTGGTCAAACTCTCCCCACCCTCTTCCCCACACACCATCGCCAGGCTTCTCAGCTCTAGTCCCATAACCGCTGCCAAGTCGTAACCACTATTCTGCTTTCTACTTCTATATGATTAACTCTTTTAGATTCCACACATGAGTGAGATCATGCAGTATTTGTCTTTCAGTGTCTGGCTTACTTAATCAACCTTAGTGTCCATCAATGGATGAATGGCTAAAGAAAATGTGGTATATATACACAATGTAATACTATTTAGCCATACAAAGAATGAAATCCTGTCATTTGCAACACAGGTATGAATCTGCAGAACATTCTATTTGGTTTTTAAGCAAACTAATTGCCAAAATTTAAAAATCAGAAGAATTTACATAAAAATTCCAAATTCTAGATGATCTTAAAAAATCAGATGATGAAGCTTTACAAGATCTGCATTCCCAAATCACAACAACTGGCTACAGTTGAGTCTCAGACATTCTTTTACATAGGGCAGGTGTCTTCCTTGCTATTCCTTGTAGCACCAGTTGCTTCATTCTTTCATGTTGTGCTTATTCCTTGTAAGTATCAAAGTTTGTAATTCCTGTCCAAGACAAAGGACAGATTACATGTCTAATGTATTCATTCCAAGAACTCAAAATACAATTCAAAATCAGCAATGACCACATTTAAAAACAAAAGTGGTTTTTATATTTTAGTTCCCTAGTAAATATACCTTCTGCAGGTGGAATAATAAAATCCATTTCCTTTGTATCCTCTGTTTTCACAGATTACTTCTATAATTCTCAAGAGAAACTCAAGGAACAGATGTATGTCCCAATTCTGTTACCGCATTTCACAGCCAGTAAAAACTAAGGAAACTATGTTTAATGATTTTTCTCTTATTAAATAGAAAAACACAGGTAGGGCCTTACCACCATGGTAACTATCGGGTGCCATAGTCCCTAGGGCTTCTCCATTATGGGAACTCTGTGGAGCATCAGACACCAACTTCAATGTCATTTTTCTACCAGACATGGTGCATTCAGGCCACAGCTCCAAGCTTTAGCTGGGAGCACTGTAATGTTGTTTTCATTTCTATTTTCTAAGACAAATTGAGAGTTTGACCAAATAATGTCATCCAAAAAAAAAAGTATTTATTTTTCTCTGGAATTTGGCACTTTCTTTGCTGCATTTATAGTCATCATCAATAGTGAGATAGAAGAAAAAAAGCAGGAGTTGATTAGATGAGACTATAACTGCAGACATTGTGGACATAGGGAGCTTAATAAGCCCGACTTATTTAATTTGCAAATGGTAAAACTGAGACCCAAGGAGATAGACATTTATTGCTCAACACCACTCAGTTTTTTAAGACAGACCTCAAAACTTCTATTTCATTTTTAGCCACAAGGAACTTGAGACACACTAGGGTTGAATAAGTGCTGCCCGGAATGAAACACATATGTGAGAAATAAAAAAGAGCTGAAAAACTGGGCCTCCAGTGCAGTAGAGCCCAGAAGGTGGATCTGTATAAGAATTCTCTCCAGAGACATCAGCAACAGGAATTTGAAGACCTCTGCTAATTCATCTGATGCTCCACATTCTGTCCTTTCTCTTTCTCTTCCAACACATGCCATGTTTCTCCCTAGGATATTTGTTGTTTGGCGACTATCTAGCATCCTCTTTTTATGCTTTAGGGACAATTCAATCTTTTGTGTGTGTGTGTGAATTTCTTTCCTACATGGTAGGCAGACACAATGATGCTGATAATCTCAAGAGAAACTCTTGCTCTCTCTTGAGAGTGGTATGGGCATATGACCTAAGCTAGGCCAACTGAACTTTTACTCTCCCACCACCACCACCCCGGACAATGAAGCTTGAGTAGAATGATGCAGAGATGGGAAAACATAGGTTGGGGTTCATTCATATCAACAGTGAAGCAGTCCTAGTACGACTGGACTTGTTACCCACAGTACTCCACACCTTTCCTGTGTTCTTTCCCTTTCTGAGTCTGGTTTTCCACTTTATCTATCTATCTATCTATCTATCTATCTATCTATCTATCTATCTATCTATCTATCTATCATCTATCTAGAAACAGCATCTCATTGTCATCCAGGCTGAAGTGCAGTGGCATGATCATAGATCACTACAGCTTCAACCTCACGGGCTCAAGCAATCCTCCCACTCAGCCTCCCAATTTGCTGGAACTATGCCTGGCTAAATTTTGTATGTCTTTTTTGTAGAGGTGGGGTTTCACCATAGTGCCCAGGCTGGTCTCAAGCTCCTGAAATTAAGTGACCCTGCCCACCTCAATCTCCCAAAGTACTGGGATTACAGTCATGAGCCACCACACCCAGCCAACCCTTCCCTTTTATTTTGCAGTCTGTTTTATATTCTTCTAATGAACTTCTTGTCCCTTTATTCTTGGCCATAATGAGTTTCCTATATCCAAAGAAGCTACACCTATAACTTGCATTAGATGTTTGTCTGGCTGCACAGAGATTCTGCTTCTTCATGGTGGTTGTTCTCTGATACTTTTAGCCTGTCCATGGCTCACCATGGCTTTTGAAGCCTCAAATATAGCCATGAGTATTAAACTTTAGTGTAGGTACAGGGAGCATGTGTCAACCATGAGTCAGAAATCTGGAGCTGGAGACTTAGAATCTGCATTTTGATAAGAATTCCAGTTGAGTCAGGTGCAGGTGATCCCTAAAATATGCTGCTTTATCTCACACACTCAGCATTTGCTCCCACTCAGCTGACTGCCTACTTGTCTCCCTATTTCCCAGTTTATATTCCTGCAAGAGGAAGTTGGCTGGCCCCAGCCTTCTTCACATGCTCGGCCCAACCAGCCCATGAAATGGGTCAGATTCCCACAAGAGGTCCAACTGGCCATGAGAAGGGGCACAGTCAATGGACCACAGCAAGTTGCCCCCAGTAGGGTCTGTGATATGATCTTGATGCCACAAGACCTGTGAATAAGACAGCAGTTTCCTGACTACCTTTTCAATCATTCTTCTCCTACCACCCTTCATTCAGAAGATCTCTCTGACCTGATTCACTCTTTGAAAATAAGATCCAAGAGTTAATGAAATTTGTTTAAATGAATGATTCTCCTATCTAGGAGGTACACCCTTCGAATGAATAATTGGTAAGCTGATTATTAAATACCCATATTCTCTTATTAATCACTTTAATTACCATCTCCTGAATCTTCTATGCAGCAAAACTAAAAAAACTGCCTCTTTGAAGAATGATAAGGCTTTTGTGTGGAGCTCCAAACTTCTTTATAGAAACATCAACTCTTAGAGTACAACAGTAGGTCCCCTTTTTAAAAGCCATATAACTGGCCAGGCACAGTGGCTCACACCTGTAATCCCAGCACTTTGGGAGGCTGAGGCAGGTGGATCACAAGGTCAGGAGATTGAGACCATCCTGACCAACATGGTGAAACCCTGTCTCCATTAAAAATACAAAAATTAGCTGGGTGTGGTGGCTTGCCCCTGTAAAATCTCAGCTACTTGGGACACTGAGGCAGGAGACTCACATGAATCCAGAGGGCAGAGATTGCAGTGAACTGAGATCGTGCCACTGCACTCCAGCCTGGGTGGCAAAGTGAGATTCCAGCTCTAAATAAATAAATAATAAAATTAAATAACCATATAACCAAAAAAGCCCAAGTCTACCAAGATTATAAATGAGAAAAAAAATTCATGTTTTTGAAATTTATTTTTTTTTAAATCTACCATGTGAGGTTACTTAAACTTTCTCTACATGGGTAAGTTCATTGACTTGTTTCTTCCTGGAATCTGAGTTTCAATATTTTTGAAGACTTGTTACGTGCGGGCATTTGGCTAGGGACACAGATGTTTGAGTTATACTCTTTGCCCTCCAAGAACTCACAGTCTAGAGGTGGAGTCAAATATGGAAAAAGAGCAAACAATAATACACCATTTGAATTGATGTACAAATATATGAATACAGTGTTATGAGAGTTGAGGGAAATAAAAAGTCACTTTGTGAAAGCCATATGAACTACACCAGAGAGGATCAGCAAGGTAATAAGGAGGAGAGCAGAGGCCAATTAAGGTGATCCAATAGTTGGAGCAAGGCCACAGAAGTTGCCTTCTAATGTGGACATTAGAAGAACCAAGGGCGAGGATGAGTTCAGGATCTGTTACCTCACAATATTTTAAGCTGAAAAATTTGGGAAAAGGAAAAAAACAGGAAGGTCATTCTGACCTTCTCCCACCCTTCTTCTCTAAGGAGCTCATTCAAGGGATGCCTTTTCTTTAACTCCAAGAAAAAAACATCTCTTTCTTTCATCTGAAGATCCAAAGACATAGAGAAGAATCTAAACAAACAGGTCTTGCTAAGTCCTCTTCCTCCCCCAGTTTATTACCATTCTATCATATACTCTACAACTATCTACTTTTTTATCAAAAACCTAAGCATTAAAAAATACACAGATTTATCTGTTTCTTTGGGTCCCTGATCCCTTATGAAGACTCTCATGTTATATCAAGTTATATACATTTATCATTGGATAAATGTGTGTTTTTCTCTGGTTAACCTGTCTTTTGTTATAACAAGAGCCTAGTGATGGGTGAAGAAAAGATATTTCTCCTCCTACACAAGAACATGGGAATACTAGACAGCAGCATAGAAGTTGATGAGATGGCCATGAAGGACCAATATATTTCAGAAATGAAGAACCACTGAAAGTTAGTGACCCATTGACCAGTTTCAAGAAATCACTTTGAGAGGGGATTGGAGGATGGTTGAGAAAGGAGAAGCTGGGGACAAAGTGGTCATACAGGAAACTGCCTTAAGATCAGAAGAGAGATTTCTAGAAGCTGGGATAGAGACAGGGGAATCGTTTTGAGAGACATTTTAGAGGCAAAAAGAATGAATTTGGTTGCAGAATCTCATAATGGTGAATAGAGCTTTGGAGTTGGATGAATATGAATATAAATTATGGCTCTTTCATTCACTAATTGTGTAATATTGCACATGTTACCTCATCTCTCTGAGTTTCATATTTCTCATCTGTAAAATAAAGGTAATGTTATCAAGAGAGGATTAAATAAGTTAATGGTATGAAGTACTTAGTATAAATTAAGGCTCAGCATAAAGTGAATGCTCAATAAATGTTTGCTGGTATTTTTACTATTATTGTTATTACTGGTATTATAATGAATAATTGATGGAGAGAGGGGAATAAGAAATAATTCTCTAGCTTAGAAGTCTGGTAAATGATGGTACCATTAACAGAGATAGGCAATAACTATAATAGCTATCATCTACTGAGAGTTTACCACATGCCAGGCAGGGTTCTAAGAGGTTCACATACAAAATGTCCTTTACTCCTCAGAGGAATCCCAGATATTATTACTATGCACAGTTTACAGAGGCAAAACTGAAGCATAGAGAGCTTAAGTAGCTTGGGTCACACCGCTAAGAAGTAAAGAAACACAGGCATTTTGAGAGCCTGAGTCACTTCCACTCTACACAGAAGAAGGCAAGAGGAGTTCCAGGATGGGCTAAAGGGACCTTGGTAAGAGGAGAGAAGTTTGCCTAGTTTGAGTTTAATATGCTCAGAAACACTTAAATGGAGTAGTGTTGTAATAAAGTTGGAAATGTAGGCGTGTTTTTAGGTCATTTTTCTCTTCAAATGGAAGACCAAGGAACAGAAAACCCAAGACAACAAATCATAAAGATTGATCATCTACTGGAAGATTGATCAGAAATGCACAAGAGTCTCAAAAATTACTCGAGAGAGAAAATATGACTGGAATGATGCAAGTTTGATTTTTGTGCAAACTTCTCAAGAAGCAATCCCTGTGTGAAGGGGGAGAGCCTCTATATTACTCCATTCTACTGACATTTTCACCCCCAATGTAAACCATGAGACACATGGTCAGAGTCCTAGTGTCCTTCCTTAAGCAGCACTGTTTCTATGAAATAAAAGGAACACCAGGAATTTCCCTGCTGGGGATGTCCATCAGGAAGTTTCAGATGGCAAAGAAAGGGAGCATGTGGCTTCCCTACCAAAGGCTTCACTATGGGCTTTTGGGAAATCTGCAGCTGGCATGCCCAATGTGGTTCCAAACTACAGTGCTCACTTGGCAGTCCCTTCAGAGGGAACATCCAGAATCAGTGAGCCTTCCTGCTGAGCAATTTTGCCCCTGGGCATCCTCCTTCACAGAATACTCACTGAAAGCTGCAGGGGAGTTGAGCATCTCAGCTGCTAGTCCCAGAAGCTTGACTGATAAATTCCTGCCCACCCTGAACTTGTCTTTATTCTTTAACCCTCAAGCACTTTGCTTCAATCTTCTACAGGAATATCCTTTTGTAACTACCTCTGGTATCTGAACTGTTTTCCTCTAGAGTGGATATTATCTAGATTATCTGCCTAGTCCATGACAGACTTACCCTTTCTGAAGCTGCACATCCACACACATACACATCCATGTGTGCACATACATGCACACACACATACACACACACACATTCCTCTGCAATCAAGTTTGTACCAAATAAACCCATTCTCCAGTTCTGAGTGGACCATGGGTGTACATATGACCCAGGATCCATCAGTCAGATTCTCTCATCTGGACATTTGGATTCTCTGAATGGGGTGAGATGATAGGAGCTGAGAGCTATGGAAACACCATTTTGGAGAGTTCCTTTTGACTTAAATAGATAGACAGATAAAGAAAGCACATGACCAGGAAGGTCTAGATCCTCATTCCAGTCCCTTATAAGACCTAGCTGTATGTACTGCTTTTAAAGTCAATCCTATACCCCTGTATTTTTTCAACATTACCTCTTTTTGGATTAAATTAGAATCAGTATCTATTATTTGCAAACCCAAGAGCCTCCACTAAGACATGTAGTAAATAAATTTTACATAAATGCAAATCTTGTTGGAAATGCCACTCTCTAAAAGCCCAAGATAAGCCAAAAGTAAGCACTTTCTCACTAAATAAATTTTCAGACAAAATAACAAAGATGATGATAAACTGAGTTGTTTACACCTTTTGTGTTTCAACGTGTGCCTACTAGTTTGTGTTATTTAGTCAGGAAAGTTAGTACTGCATTAAAGATCTTGTCTGCAGATGATGAAACTGAAACACGGAAAAGCACTGTGATCCATCCCAAGTGAGGCCTCTGTTCCTTCATCAACCTAGGTCTTCTATGTATTCATGCTCAGAATAAGCAGTTTGAAGATTTATGGTGTTGCTTGTGATGGATAATTGAGATGGAAGGAACATTGATTTTGAAAAGCTAATCATCAT
The DNA here is from genome assembly GCA_963574635.1 of Cheracebus regulus. Taxonomy (NCBI): domain Eukaryota; kingdom Metazoa; phylum Chordata; class Mammalia; order Primates; family Pitheciidae; genus Cheracebus; species Cheracebus regulus. Next base: position 29,240 of record CAUYQU010071302.1, on the reverse strand, counting down.
TTGATCTTCTCTTTTTTGAAAGTAACATAGAAAGGTGAGTTCCTCTGAATCTGCTTACACTGAAAACAACAAATATTTAAGTTCTCCTTTTGGAGAGTAGTTGCTAATGTTTTCAGAGAACAGAGCTACTCTTTAATATGCAAGATTATTGGCTACACAAAATTCAGAGTGTGAAAAATAAGTATTCTCTTCATAATACATTTGCAAAAGCACAAACGTATGTTTTGTATTATCACTATTATTTTTTACTTTGATGATACATAGACATAATGCTATACCTCCTAACTTAATAATCTGTTTTCAAGTGGTTTCTCTCTACCCACCAACTGTCCCTCTCTACTGCTCTAGGCTTTGGTAAGACTTACTATCTTTATACTTGCTTGCTTCTGTTTCAATACATATGTAACATCAACATCTGTTTGGCCACACTAAGCTGTGAACTTGTTAAAAGCAGGAACTCTGTCCTTTGTTTCTGTATTCTTTCTTAGCACCTAGTACAACATCTAGCACCAAAGGGATTATTCAATGCTGAATGACCAAAAGTGCATGGATTCCATCTACCCAAATAGATCATAATGTTCTCTGGGACGAAGAGCAGATCATCTTAGACTATCTGGATATCAATCCACATCTATTAAATGTTCTTTCATTCATGAATTGCATTTATGCTACATGCTATGGGGAGAAGAAGAGAAAGAATCAGACATTATTCCTGCTTTGATAAAGGTTACAGGGAATATACTTACACAAAACATGTCATGGCAGCTATCATCATTGTCATCATCATCTTCATCATTAGCCTACTTAGTGATCATTTATTATATAACAGGCACTGCATTAAGTTTGTTACATGCTTTTCATTTAATTATCACAAGTTCTTATAGGTTATATGCTATTGCTATTCCCATTTTTATACATTAAGAACTGAGGCTCAAACAATTTTAAGTAATGCACTAAAAGTCACATAACTAACAAGTGGAAGAATGAAGTTTCGAATTCAGGTCTGCTCACGTCTAGAGTTCATATCTATCCAGATGCCAGAACGCTATGCCAACACTAAGTACACCAAGAGGGAAGTCAAGGGAGAAAGCAATGAGACAAGATCAAGAAAATTCTTGATAGATCTCAGAAAATTTCAACCTGAGCATCTTAAACCAGATATAAGGCATATACGGTAAAATTACAGCAGTTCTATGTAGTTTTTCAGTAAAGTCCTTAAGTGATAATACAAAACTGTTTCTATAGTCTCTGAAAACTTGATGATAATCCAGACTTATGGCTGAAGGTTAAATGGGAAGGCTCCCAGGCACAGTGGCAGAGAATGGGGCAGGCCTTGCTGGGATTTATTGTTCCCTGAGGAGAGCAGCAGCCCCAGCACCAGGAATCAGACCATACGTCAGCAGAGTAATCACTGTTGGCTTCCAGACACAGAAAGACACACGGTGGCTGGAAAGTATACAAGAGCAGAGTCCCATAAGCTCCCCCATCTCACCCAAGAGAGCTGTGAATCACTTTGGTAAAGGATTCATCATCGTGAGGTGTCACCCAGGTCACATCAGAGGCGTTAAGTTGTGTACAGGACAGCTTTTTATCAAAGATAGATACAAAAGGAAGAAGCCAAGAAGAATGGGGTACTAATAATATCCAAAAACTATGAGTGGGAGTAAAGTCTCCATCTGGGCATGTTTCCTTAAACAATGTGGATTGGAGACAGCCCTGAATTGGGAGTCTAGAAACGTGAATTCTAGCCCCAGTTCTGCCAGTAACTACCCTGTAGGATTTGGCTGAAATGCTCTGAGCATTCATTTCTCCATCTTTCAAAAACAGGCATACCTTATTTATTGCATTTCATATTATTATGCCTCCCAATTTTTTTTTTTTTTTTTTTTTTTTTTTTTGCAAATTGAAGGTTTGTGGTGACCCTGCATCCAGGAAGTCTATTGGCACCATTTTCCCAATAGTATGCACACACTTCATGTATCTGTGTCACATACTGATAATTTTCAAAATACTTCAAGTTTTTTCATTATTATTATTATATTTGTTACAGTGACTTGTGACCGTGGTCTTTGACGTTACTATTATAATTATATTGGGGCCCATAGCAGAGGGTGAACTGAATCTATAAATGTTGTGAACTGCTCCACCAACCGGCCATTCTTCCATCTCTCTCTCAGGGACTCCCTATTCCCTGAGACATACTATTGAAAGTAGGCCAATTAATAACCCTACAATGAGCTTTAAGTGTGCAAGTTTGAAAGAAAGAGTTGCACGTCTCTCACTTTAAATCAAAAGCTAGAAATCAGGAAGCCTAGTTAGGAAGGCATGCAGAAAGCCAAAACAGGCCAAAAACTAGGCCTCTTGCACCAAACAGCCAAGTTGTAAATTCAAAAGAAAAGTTCTCAAAAAAAAATTAAAACTGCTCCTCCAGTGAACACATGAATGGTAAGAAACCAAAAGTCTTATTGTTGATAATGGAGAAAGTTTGAGTGATCAAACCAGCCACAACCTGCTGTTGAGCCAAAACCTAACCCAGAGCAAGGCCCTAATTCTCAATACTTTGAAAGCTGAGAGACATGAGGGAGCGGCAAAAGAAAAGTAGGAAATGAGCAGATGTTGGTTCATGAGGTTTAAGGGGGGAAAAAAGGCCATCTCTATAACATAAAAATGTAAGAAGTTACAGCAAGATATTCAAAAGATCCAGCTGAGATCATTAAAGAAGGTGATTACTCTAAACACTGGATTTTCAGCATATATCAAATAGCTTTCTGTTGGAAAAAGATGCCATATAGGGCTTTCATAGCTAAAGAGGAAAAATCAATGCCTGGCTTTAAAGCTTCAAGGACAGGCTGATTCCCTTATTAGGAGCTCATGCAGCTGGTAACTTTAAGTTGAAGCCAATGGTCACTGGCCATTTCAAAAATCCTACTATTCTTCATCTAGAAATGAAACAAGAAAGCATAAATGATAGCATATCTGTTTGCAGAATGGTTTGGTGAGTATTTTAGGCCCACTGTTGAGACCTACTGCCCAGAAAAAAAATTCTTTCAAAATATTACTCCTCATTGACAATGTCACCTCAGAACTCTGATGGGGATGTAGAAGGAAATGAATGTTGTTTTCATACCTACTGACACAACATCCATTCAGCAGCCCATGGATCAATAAGTAATTCTGACTTTCAAGTTTCATAAGAAATATATTTAGTAAGGCTATTGCTGTCATGGATAGTGATTCCTCTGATGGCCCTTTGCAAAGTAAATTAAAAATCTTCTGGAAATAATTTACTATGCTAGGTGTCATTAAGAACATCTGTAGCCAGGTACAGTGGCTCATGTCTGTAATCGCAGATTTTTGGGAGGCCAAGGCAGGAGTATCTCTTGAACCCAGGAGTTTGAGACCAGCCTGGGCAATAGAGAGAGACCCCATTTCTATAAAAAGTGGGGAAAAAAATCAGGTGTGGTGGTGTACACCTGTGGATTCAGCTACTTGGGAGGATCACCTGGGCCCAGAAAGCAGAGGCTGCAGTGAGCCATGATCATGACAGCACACTCCAGCCAGTGGCAACAGAGCAAGACTCTGTCTCAAAAAAAAAAAAAAAATGTGATTATGGAAGGAAGTAAAAATAGCAACATTAATAGGAGTTTGAAAGTTGATTTCAACCCTCATGAATAACTTTGAGGGGTTTAAGACTTCAGAGGAAGAAGTAACTGCAGATATGGTAGAAACAGTAAGATAATTAGAACAAGCAGAACCTCAAGATGTGCCTGAATTGCTGCAGTCTCATGATAAAACTTCAATGAATAGCAGTTGCTTCTTATAGATAAAGTGGTTTCTTGGCCTGAAATCTACTTCTGATGAAGATGCTGTGAAAATTTGTTGAAATGACAACAAAGGATTTAGAATATTCCATAAATTTTGTTGATAAAGCAGCAGTAGGATTCAAGAGGATCAACTCCAATTTTGAAAGAAGTTCTACTGCGGGCACAACCCTATCAAACAGCATGGCATGCTACAGAGAAATCTTTTGTGAAGGGAAGACTCCATCAAGGAGGCAAACTTCATTGTTGTCTTACAAAATTGCTGCAGCCAGTCCAAGCTTCAGCAAACACCACACTGATCAGTCAGCAGCCATCAATATCAAGGCAAGGCCCTCTGCCAGCAAAAAGATTACTACTCACTGAAGGCTCAGATGATCGGTAGCATTTTTTAGCAATAAAGTATTTTTTAATTAAGGTATTTACACTGTTTTTAGACATAATGCCATCACACCCGAATAGACTACAGTGTAGTATAAACAAAACTTTATATGCACTGGGAAATGAAAACATTCACATGACTTGTTTTATTGCTATATTCATTTGCGTGTGTGTGTGTGTTTGTGTGTGTGTGTGTGGTGGTGGTGGTGGTGGTCTGGAATCAACCCAGCAATCACTCCAAGCTTTGCCTGTAAGTGGGTTTCTGATTAATCCTTTTACTTCTTAAATCTTTTAAAACTCTGTTGATTATAGGTACAAACCTGTTATTTATGGAAATTGTGATAGACTGAAAACCAGCACCCCTGGGTACTAGTCTGGTTACCACCTGAGAAATTCCCTTCCCTTTTCTAAGCCTTAGTGACCTGATTGCTAAAATAAAAACATGTGATTAAATGACCTCTAAAACCTCTTTTAGCTATTAAAGTCCCTGAATCCATATTTTTAAAATCTCACAATATGGACTTCTGTAAGAAATAACAAAAATGGGTGATTATTTTCATTCTAAAAAAAGAAGTATTTTTCTGCTCACCTAGGAGTCAAATGGAAGTAAAATTCTGTAATAAAAACAGCAGAAAGATAGATCTGGTTCAGACAATATTAACCAATCTATGTCCTTACCCACAAGGGAAATGTATGAGCTGGATTTTTACAGGCAGAAACAGAAATAACACATCTAACACTTTCTGTTGAGAATACAAATGCAAATGCAGGTCTTCTGGCTCAAGTTAAGCTGCACAGAGTCACCAAGGTCAGAGCTACTGAAAACTTCATGAGTGCTAACTCAAGCATAATGACAATGAATAATAACATTTCTTTATCCCACCATCTCCTTTCCCATAACATGGTCCCTTGAAATTATGTGTGTTTGCACACATGTGTATTTAAAGCACACCTCAATATCCCTGACTGACAGGTTTTGGCAGTACTCTGTGACAGACACCAAGGAAGATAGATGTATGTTAAAGTATCAAAGTGAATTTTCAAACAGACTATTAAGTAGGTAAATTCAAGATTTATGCACTATCTCCACATCTGTGGAAAACAACATTTACTCAATAGTTAAGTCAGGATACCAACTACTACTAAAACAATTCTAATTTTGAGGTTAATCTTTTAAAACATTTTTTAAAGGAGTGGTATCATCAGAAACTTAAGAGATACCTAGCATTTTGGAGATTCCCTCAGGCCATGCAGTGTGCAAAGCACTATCTAGGCAAACATGTACAACCATCATCCACTTAGACTTTGATGTGGACTTATTCCCATTTTAAAGGTACAAAACTGAACTCAGCAGGTGATTTGCCCCAAGTTACACATATATTGAGCTTCAGGACTGACTTTCGATCCAAGGTGTGGCTCACTTCAGAACTCTTAAATTCTGTATAGCTGTATTGCTCTTGAAGTTCCTGCTGTTCCACTATTTAGTCACTAGACAAATATGGATGATTTACTGCAAAACTCCCCCAATCCAGCTTTTTCAGCTGGAACATAGAAACAAAAAATGACAATAAAATATTTTTGTCTTTCTTACTATAAAGGACAACACAAGATATTAAGATCTAAACTAAATCAAACTACACAATGCTAACAAAAATGAGGCAAGCCAATTTCCAATTTCATGACTAGATTTTCTAATCTATCAAGTGGTTAAAACTGTCTTACTTTAGAGTGGTGTGGTGAGAATAACTTTTTAAATAGGAAATTATTTGGAAAGTTATGAAAACATTTATGATGTTATAATTATGTTAATTATTTTCATTATAATTTAAACATAATAAGATATAGATGGAAAAACATTCCATGCTCATGATTAGGAAGAATCGATATCATGAAAATGGCCATAATGCCCAAAGTAATTTATAGATGCAATGCTATCCCTAGCAAGCTACCAGTGACTTTCTTCACAGAACTGGAAAAAACCACCTCAAACTTCATATGGAACCAAAAGAGAGCCTGCATAGCCAAGACAATCCTAAGCAAAAAGAACAAACATGGAGGCATCATGCTACCTGACTTCAAACTATACTACAAGGCTACAGTAATCAAAACAGCATTGTACTGTACGAAAACAGACATAGACCAGTGGAACAGAACAGAGGCCTCAGAGACAATGCCACACATCTACAACCATCTGATCTTTGACAGACCTGACAAAAAACAAGCAATGGGGAAAGGATTCCCTGTTTAATAAATGGTATTGGGAAAACTGGCTAGCCATGTGCAGAAACCAGAAACTGGACCCCTTCCTGACACCTTACATTAAAATTAACTTCAGATGGATTGAAGACTTAAACATAAGACCTAACACCATAAATATCCTAGAAGAAAACCTAGGCAAAACCATTCAGGACATAGGCATAGACAGGACTTCATGACTAAAACATTCAAAGCATTGGCAACAAAAGCAAAAATAGACAAATGGCATCTAATTCAACTCCAGAGCTTCTGTACAGCAAAAGAAATGATCATTAGAGTAAACTGGCAACCAACAGAATGGGAAAAAATTTTGCAATCAACCCATCTCACAAAGGGCTAATATCCAGAATCTACAAAGAACTAAAACAGATTTACAAGAAAAAAACAAACAAACTCATTCAAAAGTGGGCAAAGGGTGTGAACAGATACTTTTCAAAAGAAGTCATATATGATGCCAACAAACTTACAAAAAAAATGCTCATCACTTATCATTAGGGAAATGCAAATCAAAACCACATTGAGATACCATCTCACACCAGTTAGAATGGTAATCATTAAGAAATCTGGAGACAATAGATGCTGGAGAGGATATGGAGAAATAGGAACACTTTTACACTGTTGGTGGGAGTGTAAATTAGTTCAACCATTGTAGAAGACAGTGTGGTGATTCCTCAAGGACCTAGAAATGGAAATTTGATCTGACTCAGCCATCCCATTACTGGGTATATATCCAAAGGATCATAAATTGTTCTATTATAAGGACACATGCACATGTATGTTCATTGCAGCACTGTTTACAATAGCAAAGACCTGGAACCAACCCAAATGCCCATCAATGATACTAGACAAGGAAAATGTGGCACATATACACCATGGAATACTATGCAGCCATAAAAAACAATGGGTTCATGTCATTTGTCGGGACATGGATGAATCTGGAAACCATCATTCTCAACAAACTGGCACAAGAACAGAAAAATCAAACACCACATGTTCTCACTCATAGGCGGGTGTTGAACAATGAGAGCACATGGACACAGGGAGGGAACATCACACACTGAGGTCTGTTGTAGGTGAACAAGGGAGGGACAGCAGGGGATGGGGAGGTTGGATAGGGATAATATGGGGAGAAATACCAGATATAAGTGATGGGGGGATGAAGGCAGCAAACCACATTGCCATGTATGTACCTATGCAATAATCCTGCATGATCTACACATGTACCCCAGAATCTAAAGTACAATTTAAAAAAATAAAAAAAAAACATGATAAGATATTGTGTAGTAGTTTGAGAAGAAAAACAATACCTTTTCTCTGTATATTTTATTTTTAAATTATCTTCCTTCAAACTGCATCTTATACAATAAGGTGCTTTAGAAGCCTGAAAAATTACTTGTTACTAGGAAGAATACTTACATCCAAAGGAAATTCTGTGGTTACTCAGTCATTTCAACCACCTGTCTTTGAGGGGTAAATTTGGAGGAGACAACACTATCCAGGGAAGTTGTCAAGAACGTCTTCACTCAGCATCATTCTGGCTCTGAGGGTGATAGGACCAGCAATGCCTCACTCACGAAGCAGTAACACAGATGGAAAGCATGACGATCTGGCTGCACAAAAAGTGAAATCACTCTAGTGTACGAAATGAGTTACAGTTTTATAAATATATTTCGCTGTTTTATATATGCAATTAAATACAGGCCACATCCATGAGTCTTAACTTTGAAATGTACAAGGAATGCCACATTTAATACTTAGAATTAAAAGTTCATAGGTTTTGGCTAAAAGCCAGGTAATTTCTATGGCATGGGAAGGGAGCAATTACTAAATTCAGTCTGTCTAGCCTGTAGTCCAAATACTTTTTTTAAAGTGTGCAGATGTGATGCCTGATCACAGCTATTTCCTCTTGAGTATTGACTGAATTTCCCTCTGTGGTATGAAATATAAATGTTAATAATGTTAACCTTACTTATAAAAATTCAGACTCATGAGGAGAATGCCATATATAGGTGATGGGGAGGAAAGCAGCAAATCACACTGCCATGTGTGTCCCTATGCAACAATCTTGCATGTTCTTCACATGTACCCCAAAACCTAAAATGCAATTAAAAAAAATTCAGACTCAGTTTTATTTGTAAGTGGACACTAACAAACAAAGCCAAGTGAAACTAGCTAGAAGTAGCAAAGATTAACAAGTTTGGTTTAAATAAGGAAATAAAGCTCAATGCTGAATTTGCTTCTTGCCTCCTCAAATATGACAGTCAAATTTTATATATACTCACAGGAGTTTAGTTTATTAGATATGAAAGTAGCAGCAACAATGTTATATATGGCTTAACAAAATCTGAGTTCTAGGCAACTGTGTGACAGACATCATTGGTTGGCAATCTAACAGTCATTTCTTCCTTTCTTCCTTGTTAAGATAATCCTATTTGTCCAACCTTCTTTGGGTGATCACATCCTTCAAGGAGGCTTGGTTATTCCAAAAAGTCTTGAGTATTCTTATCAAGATAGTTTTATTCTCCTTGGCAAAGCGATTGATCTAGGCTTAGACTCGCGACCCAATTTTTGCCAACAAGATATAAAGCACAGTCTGTTTGGGGACTTCTAGAATGCCTTCCCATTCTAAATAAAGGAAAAAAATGGATGCCCCCATTTTCTAATTGGTTGCCATTGTCTGAGCTGCTGCTCTGAACTGTTTTCAACTTTGGTAGCTCACGTAGGAAGACAAGCCAACATGCTAAGAAGGGTAGAGGGGAAAAACGGAAAGAGGGTTAAGCCTAAGAGCTAAGTCTATGGTTCAAGTCACTGAACCGCTGGATTAACTAACTTTGGAAACTACCTCTAAACTTACTATAGGATGACATAATAAATGTTCTTACAGTTTATATTATTTTTGTTGTTGTTGTTTTTCTGTTATTTGCAGTCAAAAGCATCTTGTTATGTACTTCCACCCTCAAATTTAAAATTCCAGTTCTGCCATAAGCCTATTACTGAAAAATAATGCAGTCACCCACACGAATGGCTTCCTCCCTCTGTGTTATATGACTTGGGGGAAAATTGGGTCATAGGAGATATAGTGATTTCAGCAACTTTACCTTATCTACTAAACAAAAAGTGGTACCAACTTTATTAAGATTTCCGGAAAGACAAATGGTATGAGACAGAGTTTGACCGTAACATGTAAGTTCTGCATACTGATCCTTTCCTATAGTCATATATGCATATTCAAGGCTCTGAAAAGTCTTGGGGCAGTAAGATTTAACTTTATTGTACTTATCAGGGTTTGTTTCCCAAACATATTTAGACAAAGAACTCTCTTATCACATAAAACTTTGATCCAGCAGAACAAATGCTCCTCAAAACACATTTTGAGAAGCATTAATTTACAATAAGAATTTTTACTTAAGTACATTGCAACAAAATGTAGTGAAGAAACTTCACCATTGAAGCTTGACTATTTGTAGAAAAATGTTTTAAAATGAGAAGAGCTATTGTTGAATGCTTGCTCTGAAATGGGCACTGTCATAACCTCTTCAGTTCATCAAGTGCAGCTACTGTTAGGAACCTGATTCAATGTGTGAGGAAAGTGAGGCACAGGGAGAAAGGCCCTATTACCCCAGATGTAAACTGCTCATATTGTCCATATTTGCAAAAAGAAAGAACTTTATCTTAAATTTCAAACTAACATCCAAATCCTATTGCTAGACATGTATTCTGCACACTGATTTAAGTTGGCCATGAGTAACTTGGCAAACCCTATCAGAGGACTATGCATGGGAATTCAGTCTCAACTGGCATCTTCAAACCTGAGCTTCAGGATGTGGCCATTTTGGCATGATTTGGAGACACTTCTAATTAAAGACACAGTTGGACTGAATTTAATCCTAGCACAAACAGCTACCGCCCTCCTTTTATAGCATTTGCATTTTAGAAAATCCTTTGGGCTTTAATTTTTTTAAAGCCCATAAGACCTCAGTAGATCTTTCACATATGAAAGAGAGCTGATGTTTAAAAGGTTTCTCGGCATTTCAATACAACCATAAGTTGCTTAAAGATAGGGAATATGTTCCAAAATGCTGTGTATAGCATGGGCATAAAAAATGAGTATTTATCAATTGGTTTCCAGTGTGTCATGTTCTTATCAGTCTTTCTAGTTAGTATATTTTAAACTAACATTTTCACATCATTGTAATGTAGAAATACGTCTTTTCACTGAAGCACAGTGAAGGCCATCAAATAAAGGCAGAATATCCTTGTACCTAGAATGCTTTAACATATTTTTCGTAGTTTCTTATTTGTCATTTGGCTAGCAATCAAGTGATAAAATGCCATTTTAATGCCCTAAGTAAACCTATATAGACAAACACTATGATGGAGAGGGGTATTTGTGCATGGACTTAGATGATCACAAATAGAGAACATCAAGGAAGAAAGGCAGCTAAGCTTTAGATGAAGACACTATAACTCTCAGAAATACAGAGATTTGGTTCTAAGGTCAAAAGGTTTGGCCCAAGAAGTACATTACCTTTCAAATTTATTTCCAACATTCTCCTTCCCACAACGTATTGATTTGAGGCACTTTAGAAGGAAGTTAAATTGCTTATAAATATAACACAACCACTTCCATTCTTGTGGTACTTTGCAAAGTGTTTTGCTTTTTTTTTTTTCTTTAAGTGTCTTAGTGTTCCAAAACGGAAAGATACACAGATGTTCTTATGCTGATGTTATTCCAAATACAGGTGGCAATAAAGAAGGTTCTTAACAAAATAAGCCTCAAAACAACTTTGAAAATTAAGCCAAAGGCTAAGGGTGCAGTGGAGATGATCAGACCCAATTTATACAGGATGTTACGTATGTCTTCAATTTTCATTTGCTCATCAATCCTCAAAATATGACAATGATATGCACTGCTACAAAGCTACAATTCTACAACTCTAGCAGTGTCATCAATATATCTGTACAACAGAAGTACTGCTCACAGCAGTGGGTATAAGGAGATTTCACTCACTCCTCAAAAGACTATGGCAAAACTGTCACAGGAATGCCAGATGCTTTTGCCTATGACCCAGGCAGTTACTATTAAGTCTATGAAGAGGGGGTAAAAAATGCCATAACAATTCAAACAAACAAACAAACAAGTGGAGTCATCTTGAAAATGTAAATTCTATATAAAAATAATAAATTGAAATTCCTTTAAGTTATTACACCTTTAAAATATTTGTTGAGATATAACTGACATATGTGGAATTGCATATATTTAACAGGTACAGCTTTATAATTTTTGACCCATGGAATTAATTCTACAAGGAGGAACCTCATACCTATGGAATTAATTAACTCTACAAGGAGGATGATGAACATATCCATCAGACCCAAGAGTTTCCTTGTATTTCTCCATAATCTCTCTTTCCTATCCCTCTCTAATCACCTCCTTCCAACCTAGGCAACTATTGGCATATGTTACTATGGGTTAGCTTGCATTTTCTGAGATTTTATATAAATGGAATTACACAATATGTGTTTATTTTTTGTCTGGTATCTTTCAGTCTGCATCATTTTGAGATTCCTCCATGCTATCGCCTGCATCAATAGTTTTCTTTAGTGCCAAGCAGTTTTCCATTGTGTGAATATATCACAATTTGTTTATCCATTCATATGTTGCTGGCCATTTTTATTGTTTCCAGTTTTCGGCTATTACAAATAAAGCAGCAGAGAATATTCATCTATAGTTCTTTTATGTGGACATATGCTTTCTTTACTCTTGGCTAAATACCTAGGAGGACAATGGTTGGATAATACATTAAGTCATTTTAAGTTTAACTTCTTCAAAAATTGTTAAACTGTTTTCCAAAGCAGCGGTAGCATTTTGTATGCCACTAGTAAGGGGTGAGATTTCCATTTGTTCCCCGTACTTACCAATATCTGGTATTTGTAGTTTCTTTATTTAACTTTGGCCTTTCTAGGGGTATGTGGTGGTATCTCCTTGTGGTTTATATGTGCATATCCCCCAGTGAGTAATGAAGTCGAGCATCTTTTCTCATTTTCCATTTACGTGCATGTTCCTTGGTGAAATGTCTGTGAAAATCTTTGCCTCATTTTCATTGGGTTGCTTCTCCTTTTGAGTTACAAAAGTAGTTTTCTTTTTAAATATAGCCGGATACAAATTATTTGTTTATATATGCATTGCAAATGTTTTCTCCTCTTCCATGCACTGAATTCACTTTTTTACCATGGCTTTTAGAAGAACAAAAATGACTTTTTCTTTCATACTTTTGTGTTCTGTTTGCCATATTTTAAAGTCTTTGACAAAGTCAACATTGCTAAGATATTTCTCCTATTTTTTTCTTTGAAAAGTCTCAAGAAATCCATTAGTTTCTGTTGTTGCTGCTGTTATTTTTAATATATGTCTGTACTCATACCATCGTAAGGTGTAAAAAATGCTCTTTCTTTTCTTTCACATCACCTGAAAACTTGTTCTCTGTAATACAGTTAGGCCAGAAGGTGATGTTCTTTTTTTTTTTTTTTTTTTTTTTAAATAAGATGAGGAATTCTCTTATCCCTTTCTTTGAAAAACTTACACAGAAAAAAGGGGGAAAAGTACAACATTATATAAAACATGCATGGTCATAAAAATTGCAGCTGAATGCCAAGAAGCCCCCTGTCGATATGAGCAATGGTATAAATTTTCAAAGAAGTTTATGGGATAGTGAACTGTTTCCCTGTAGTGTGTCAGGACTATATCAAAACTGATCCAGGCTGAAAGAAGGAAGACTTTAAAGATTAAAAATAGATGTCATATTAAATCTTCTGAGATGGTACTTAAAACTGAAGACTAAATAATTTAAAACTTTGGATAAGTTGTTTCCTGGCTTTGTTTTAGAAGTACTTCCCCCCCGGTGAGTCATAAAATTATAACTGCAAAGTGGTATGCTTTTTTAACTTTTTAAGAGATATCCTTTTACTGAAATATAAAATTTATGTATGTGTTCTTTTGGTAATGACTTTTCTTTCTTAAAAAAAATCATAGATTTAGGAAGCACAAGGGCAGTTTGGTTATGTGGATATGCTGTAAAGTTGGGAAGTATAGGCTTTGAGTATAGCCATCACCTGAACAGTGGGCACTGTATCCATTAAGTATTATAATTTCTCATCCCTCCCACACCACCCTGACACCCTTCCATGTCTATGTGTCTGTGTCCATGAGTACACATCATTTATTGCCCATTTATAAGTGAGAATATGCAGTATTTGGACTTTCTGCTTCTGAGTTATTTTACTTAAGATAATGAGTTATTTCACTTAAGACAATGTGGTATTTAGACGTTGTTTCTGAGTTATTCCACTTAAGATAGTTCCATTCAAGTTGCTGCATGTTACTTTAACTTTAAAAAATGGTACACTTTAAAAGAAGGATACTCTTACTGAAATATAAAACGTATGTGTGTGTTCTTTGGTAATGACTTCTCAAAGACAAATGTGGAAGATGATCTATATACTGGAGATGGATTTCAGTCAAATTCAGCAAAAATGTTATTGGTTTACTATTATGTACATAAATAAATAATATACAAAGTACCAAGCGTGGCTATGGGGAGATAGAAAACTGAAAAACTAATGAATTCTGCCCTTAAATGTTAACTTCTTACAGGTGTTCTAGTAGTTGAAAAGATGTTTAATAACATGCAAACTATATCTAAGGTAGAGATGAGGAAATGAAGAGATGATTCGCACTTGAGGGCAACAAAATAAAGCTTTTATATCAAGAAGCAGTCTAAAGTTAGGATCAATAGAGTGTGGCTAGTGTAGAGATTATCTCAAAAGTAGCCAAGAAGATCTTGGACATGAAGTGTTATGGAAAGACAAAGAGATCAAATAAAGAATTCTTGAACAGATACAAGGTATCAGTCACAAATAAGCATAGCATACTCCATCCATGAACCATTGCCCTAGAACTTGGGTCAATAAAAATGGAGGAATACAGTAAAAACTGTCATTAGATTATTCAAACAGTAGTAGAAGAAGTGCTCAGGAAAAGGAATAAAACAAAGATATTTGCAGAAACTTGAGTATAAGATAGAAAAAGAAGAACAAGTAAAACTCAGAGTAAGCCAAAGAAAGGAAATAATAAGAAAATAATTTTTCAAAGGTAGGAAAACAGTAAAGCCAACAAAAACCTAGAAAAAAGTAATAAAATCAAAACCCAGTTTGTTAAGAAAATAAATAAAATTTAAAAAACCTCCACCAAGATTGATCAGGGAAAAAAGAAGTTACCAATACCATGAGTGGAAGAAGTAACATCACAACAGATTCTACAGATACTAAAATGATAATACGGTAATGTTATAAACAACTTTATGTCAATAAAATTGGCAACATAAAGAAAATGGACAATTAACCTGAAAGCTACAAATTATCCAGGCTCATTTAAAAAGAAATAGCTAACATAAATAGCTGTAGCTATCAAAGAAATTCAATTTGTAGTTAAAAGCCTTCCCACAAAGAAAACTCCAGGCCAAGATGTTTGCATTGCTGAATTCTATCAAAAATTTAAGGAAGAAACAAAATGCCAAGTCTAATAAATGCTTCTAGAAAATTGAAGAGGAGTCAATCAATAGTTTCCATCTCATTGTATAAAGCCAGCATTACTCTAATAACAGAATCTGGTAACAATATTACAAGAAAATAAAACTACAGACCTAACTAATTAAACATATATATTTGAATAGAACAACAAGATCAAATGTTACTCATTCAAGGAACACAGATTTGGTTTAATATTAAAAAATCAATTGATACAATTAACACATTTGTTATTAACTAATTTGTTTTTAAAAGTATGATCATGTCAACAGATGTGGAAAAATAGAGCTTTATGTGTGGATAACACACCCCATGGGCACCGAGGAAGGAAAACTGTCCAGACCCCAGGCACAATTAGTGCCTGAAGAATATCTTAGTTTATAGTGTTATTACTCAGCTATTTCCTTTATATAATCTTTTACATATAATCATATATTAGTTTATAGAATTAGTGCCTGAAGTATAACTTACTGCTTACATATATCTAGCTTATATAATCATACGTAATACTTATATCTAGCATACTTAGTTCTACATAATCTTTCTATATACTCATACAGGTATTGTAGTCAGAGCAGTACTGACACGTTTAGTGCTGATTCATAGAATCCTTCTATATAACCATATAGTAGTTTGTAGTAGGAGGAATGCCTAGAGCAGTCACCGAACAGAAGCAGTACATGGAAAAACAGCCAGAGCAGGACAAGAATCAAAGACCCAGGTGGTGGCATCCCTGTGTGAAAGGGCATATGCTGTATGGTAGGCTTGGAGCAAGAGCCTCTCCTCCTGATAAAAGAGTTGTAGTACCTTGCATCCAGTTCCTGTGGAAAGTAGGCCTCAGGCCTGAGATCCTGGAAATAACCGAGGGAGAACCCTTCTGGTGTGACCAGCCACGGTGGCTATACACCCTGTCAGTCTTTTCTCGCTTCTATGCTAGCTCAAGTCATCCTCCCATAAATATTGTAAGAGAATAGCACAAGTCTGTCAGCTCCCACTGCATTGGCTTACAGTATCCTTCTATTAGAAATTGTTTGAAAGTCTTCAGCCCCCAAATAAGAAGTGTTGTGCATAACACCTGTTGCACACAGCCCACCTCCTTGCCTTGGTGACCTAATGGGCATGGACACCTTTTCTGTACACCACCCTCTACTACTGTGCATGGCACAGCCCTCTATTGCACACAGCCCACCTCTCTACCCAAGTGACATAATGGGGTGGCCCCCTCACCTGTGACTCACAGGATTATGTATGCCCTATTACTAAGCCTATAGATGAGGACCTCACTCATGACCCTGCTCCCTGCTTGTACCTAATAAATACAGATGCTTCTGGGCATTTGGGGCCCCCGCTGATCTCCACTCACAGGTGGCGTGCCCGCCCCCCCCCCGCCCGAGTCCAGATGCTCTTCACCAGTTTTTCAGTGTCCTGTCTCTTTAATTCTCAGATCCTGCACCTCAGCACAGCATAAGGGACACCCCACGACCCTGTGGGGCCCTACAGCCCTATATTGATGTTTCATTTCTAAAAATACTCCAGCTAACTAAAAATAGAAGGAAACTTTTCAAACATATAAAAGGTATGTGCAAAAAACATGGATAGAATTATGCCTACTGGTAAAAAAAAAAACTGAATGTTATCTCTCAAAGATCAAAACAAAGCAAACATGTTCATTCTTACAACTTCTAGTCAACATTGTCATTAAGGTTCTAGCAAGTCCAAAAAGTCAAGCAATAATAATAGTAATAATCAAAAGCATGCACACTAAGGAAAAGAAGAAACAACACCATTTTCATATGCAGATGACATAATCATCTGTCCAGAAAATTCTATGGCAACTACAAGAACTAATAAGTGGTTATCGCAATACTGGGGTGGGGTGTGGGGTAAGAAGGATAAAGAAATTGTATACTGGCATGAGAAACTTTTGGAAATGATGGATATGTTTATCTTGACTGTGGTGATGGCTTCACGAATGTGTGTGTGTATATATATGTGTGTATGTGTACATACATAGAATTATGTATTTTGTATACATGGGTGTGTACATATATATACCCATACACACATAAAATTATGTACTATATATACACACACACACATACATAGACATAAAATTATGTACATTTATTTTTATGTACATTTTATTATGTACATTTTATTGTATGTAAATTATGCCCATTAAAGCCTTTAAAACAACTATTATCCTAAAAAAGATCTCAAATGGCTAATATTTCAAATTTGTATCTTAGTACCAAGTGTAAACATTAAACTCACACATAGTCTTTCTTTTCTACAGTATCCATGCGACCATGTGAAACAGTTATGGCTAATGTGATGCTTGCTTTCCCAATAAAAATGAAATGTATCATACTAGAATAGCCCTTCACTCTGCCCCTTTCTTTCATTTTGAAATTAAATGTGATATCTGGGAGTATAGCAGCCAAGTACTCTCTGGTAAAAGTTTAAAAACACTTTTAGAAAGTTGTATTCATAGAATAACTTTTTAAAAATTGAAGAGTCACTGGCCCTAACAAGCAAATCAATGCCAGACACTGCTTAACATCAGATGATGTTTCTAACATGAGAAAAATAAAGCTAAACTGCTTATATCGGTTTGTCAGGTTTTCTTTTATTTGCAGCTAAATGAATTCTTGCACACACTTCCCATATTTCTAAAAGAGAACATAGCTCCATTCTAACCTTCTTGACTTACTATTGCATTGATAATAGTCTCTAGTAGAATCTCACTCCCCTGATTCTCTTTCTGAACTTTTCTTGCCCTTTTCTCAACAAGTCTTCAACTTCAAAGTCTTTTCTGGGAAATGTTGGTATTCTTTGACCAAGCCATAAAAGTTTAAAAGTAACTTACTAGTTAATAACTACAAGAAAATATGCTCAACAACATTAGCCACCAGGAAAATGCAAACAAAACCACAGTGGGACAGTGGTAACCTCACATCCTCTAAGGATGGCTACAATCAAAGATAGATTATTTTGATGTAGAAAATGGGACCCTCAGCTGGGCTCAGTAGCTCACTCCTGTAATCCCAGCACTTTGGGAGGTCGAGGCAGGCAGATCATCTGAGGTTAGGAGTTCAAGACCAGCCTGGGAAATATGGTGAAACATCGTCTCTGCTAAAAATACAAAATTTAACCGGGCATGGTGACGCATGCCTGTAGTTCCAGCTACTTGGGAGGCTGAGGCAGGACAATCACTTGAACCTGGAAGATGGAGGTTGCAGTGAGCTGAGATCATGTCACTGAGCTCCAGCCTGGACAACAGGGCAAGACTCCATTTCAGAAAAAAAAAAAGAAAGAAAAGAAAGAAAAAGAAAATGAGACCCTCATATACTGTTTGTGGGAATGCAAAGTGGTGCAGGTCCTTTGGCAAACAGTCTGACAGCTCCTTAAAATGTTGAATATAGGGTTACCATATGATCCAACAGTTGCACTCCTATTCAGACACTCAAGGAAAAATATATGTCCACACAAAAACTTGCATACAAATATTTATGGCAGCATTACTCATAAGAGCCCCAAATAGAAATAAGCCAAATGTTAATCAACTGATGAATGGATAAATAAATGTAGTAGATTTATATAATGGAATATTATTCAGCCATGAAAAATAATGAAGTACTGATATCTGTTAAAACATATGAACCATGACAACATTATGCTAAGTGAAATAAGCCAGTTATAAAAGGCAGCATAATGTATTATCTAATTTACACGAAATTTTACAATGGGCACTCTTGTGGACACATAGAGTAGAAGTGGTTACCAGGGGGCTAAAAGGAGGAGAAAAATGGGGAGTGACTGCCAATGAATATGATTTTTCTTTTAGGGGTAATAAAAATGTTCTCAAATTGATTGTGGTGATGATGGTATGAATGTCAATATCCGAAAAGCCATTAAACAGTATAGTTTATTATGAAAATAGTTTTACCTGTATAAATTTAAAAGGTACAAGTTAAGTTTTGTTACATGAACATATTACATTGTAGCAACATCTTGGCTTTTAGTGTAACCACTATCTAAATAGTATTTGTTGTACCTGTTGAGTGATTTATCATCTCTTACCTCTCTCCTGCCCTTCAAAGTCACCAATGACAATTATTCCATACTCTATGTTCAAATGTACACATTATTTAGCTTTTACTTATAAGTGTGGGAACGTGGTATTTGACTTTCTGCTTGAGTTGTTTCACTTAAGATAATGCCCTCTAGTTCCATCCACGCATACTTTTACAATGAGTAAATTGTATTGCATATGAATTATATCTCAATAAACATTATCTTTTTAAAAAGTAATTCAACATTCTTAGCAGAAAGTGTTTGGTTTATTTCCCTTACCAGGACCTACAATACTAAGTAGGTTTGCTTGTTTTCAGTTATCTTCCTGTGGTAAGTTTTGCAAAAGAACCACTAGCAGGAAATGTTCAAAAAGCAGAGCTCAGAATCAAGTGCAGATTTCTGCATGGCTTGGTGACCCATGGCAGAAAACTACTTACCACTTACTATTTTGGTTTGACAATATTAAAATCAAGGCCATGTCATAGGAATAAAGATAAATAAGAGTATCTCACATTTGTGTCATGCTTATAACACAGACTTTGGAGTGAATAATCCCAAAGGTCTCTTTCAGCTCTAAAATTTTATGAGTTTATGTAGTCATTTGCTTTCAAAGCAACCCCAAGGAGAATATGTAATATGTCAGGCTTATATTATTATGTGATTATTGTCATTTAACAGATGATAAATCTACTGAAAAATTTAGATATTATGTTTAGTCAGTAAATATAAGGAAATCTTGCATTTATACTGGAAATTAATTTCTGGACAATCCTATGGTTAAAGTACATAATGTAGAAGCTAGCGCAAGGGTCAAAATACACAAACACATGCACATATACACATATATACACACACATACATATACACATATACACACACACATACATATATGCACCACACACTCATATACACATATATGCATACACATACATATACACATACATGCACATATACATACGTGTAAGTGCATGTATATATGGTGTGCATGCACAGATATGCATATATATTCTGGATAGAAATAAAAATTTGTTTAGCTAATTATCTACAATGTTTTCTTAAGAACTGATTTCGAAAAGCAGAAAATCACTCCTGTGCAGATTATTTTTTAGCAAGCATTAGAAGTCAAAGATAAACTCACAACTTTAAGTATCTCTTCATTTACAAGCCCATACTTTATATTCATTGAGATTCCCCAAACCACAGCTCAATCAGCGCACAGCTCTGCTGGTTTTTTTCCTAATAATTTCATCATGTCACAAAATAAGGTAGTCTTAACGCATCTTCTTCTATTGTCTCAGTTTTTCTCTTTCTTTTTTTATCTACTATTATAAATTCATAACACCTTAGGACTAATCTGTCTTTATAGATTCTTAAATGCCCCTCTCCAAAATAATATAAAGCCCATTTCAGAGCATCTGGCAGGAGGCAGTGCTTTATAAAACTCTGGTATATGGTAGAGAAAATACATCCCTTTTAAAGTTTTTCCCCTCTGCAAAAGATACTTAGAGGGGAAAAAAAGCTTCTTTTAAAATGCTTGCCTTGTAGCTTCATTAATATTTACAGCTTCTCTTACACTGGTGGTGACTTCCTGGACATCTAAGCATCCTTCTACTGTAAGGGGCACTTTCTCCCTAGTTTTTTCATGACCTTTCAAATGGTAGATCAATATTCTCTTGCTGGATTTTGGCCCTTGAAGACACCTAATTGCCTTTGATTCTTCTTTCCTAACTATTTTGTTTTATGGTGGCCTTCATTTGAATTCCACTTGTTAAGGAATCAGTCTGTGTTTCCTCACCTTCTTCCCACCTGTTCCTTGTGATCATATGTTCTTTGTACTGACAAAGTGCTGGTGACATGATTGTGAAATCAGCTTTTCCCAGGTTGCTGCTTGCCCACTGGGTGCCTTCATAGAAAATAGTACCCTTCCTCAAGGCAGATGCAGCCATGTAGGTGCCCAGCCTAGTTAGCAGAGTGAGACAGGATTCCACACCCCTCACTCCATCAAGCAGGTGCACTTGGACAGGGCGATTCACAACCTTCAGAGAGCCATTGGGAGTAACCACCATCCAGATCCCTCTTCCACTTAACTATCATTCACAAGCCATTAATAGCATCTTGCTGCATTCAACCAAGCTACCCTGATCCTGGATAGCATCTGCAACCTAACCCCTGTCCTCAAGGTACCTCTCTGTATGTTCTCTGAATGGAGCTTCATTTCAGCAAGCAAACAGCAGTGCCTCTTGACTGAGCCTGAATCAGTAACAGCTCTGGGTATTCAAGCTGGTGGTTCAGTATGTATATTTTTTTAGCCTCTCTGAGCCACAGGCCTCTTCTCTGTAAAACTAGTGTAAAGACAACCATCTCAGAGTTGTAGGGAGGAAAAAGTGAGAAGCTGTACATAAAGAATTTAGCCCAGTGCCTGGAGCACAAAGAGCTCTCAAAAATGGCAATTGCTATAAGTGTTGTTCACGCTATTTTTAAGAACATTTACTGATGGATAAACTGCCAAAGATCAGCAAAGTATTTCCACCACTGAATTTGTTGCCATCATAAGGCATTTTGCCTCGCTAGCATGATATTTTGCAAAGCTGAAATTCTTGTAGACCAAAGGACAACTGTAAATGAATATTTAGAAGTCTCCAACTCAACTGATCTATAAACTCCAAATTCAGACTTCTTTCCAAAGAAATCCAACATTTATAACATAGAAGGCCCAGAAAGAATTTTCATTTTGATTCTCTAACATGCAAATTCTAGATAAGAATTTTTAAAATTTTTAATGAATCACTTGTTGAACAACTACTTTTTGCTGGACATTGTTCTAGTAGCTCCTATATACATTGTCTCATTACATCTCCCAAAAACCTTGAATGCGGGGCATCATTATCTACATTGTAAAGGTAATAGAACTTAGACTTAGATGGGCTTGCCCTGACCAACGTCAACCAGCTAATGAGTCTCATTAGAATTCAGGTTTTATAACTCTTCATTTTTTTTCTATTATACCACTCTGATTTCCATTTCCATGAAATTATTATCACCCAGGCAATACAGGGTGCTGAGAGAGAAGTCCCCAGGGGAAGAGAGGGTTGGCATCAACATTTCTGAGTGAAGAAGCAGGTTGCTAATGGAAATATTGGCTAACTAAAGGCATGCTGGAATGGTGGTAACTGGCTTGGACATCTACCAAATGAGGCTCGGGATTCCACTGGGGAGGGAGGGCCCACTCTAGAATGCTTGCTACAGAAGATACCCTTGGGGCACTGTAGCCTTGATCAGGTACCTGAAGGGGAAATAAGTACATGGTGCCTTTGTCCAGGGTAATGACAAGGCTCTGCTGAAGCTGCAACTTCTTGGAGATCTGCCCAGACTTGCTTCTGTGAAAGGAATATCCAGTTTGTTTTGAAAAAGATGCCCAAGCCCTTTACACAACATTTTTTTTAACACATAAAGCTTTGCCATAGATTTGTTTTCTGATTATAAAAACATTTCAACTAACAACAAATGCTGGATCCCAACATTTTTCCAGACTATGTTATTCACCTAAATCTTGCCCACACCAGACCAGCCCTGTTTTCAATTTGAATGGCAGTCTACTAACAGACCAGGGAAAGTATTTCACAGCTATGTCAGTTAATTCCCTTGGTGCAGAATCTGACATTATATGGTACTCAGTGAAGTACTTAATAAAACATTTAGGGCAAACAGGAGGATGGCCAAACTACTCAATAGCTGGCAAAAGAAATGTACACAGTGTTCTTCACCATTTCCTTACAAAAGCATAGCATCCTTTAACTTTCATCTACAATTCTGGGAAATAATTCTATTCAGAGTCACTTGGCTGTTGGCTGTCTCTCTATTTTAACAGCAATGTTACTGGACTTTTCAAAGTATGTTACTAGCATTAAAATATTATTTAATGTCAGGACAGGATTTCAAAGATTTTAATAGGTTATAGAGTTTTCCATGGGTGTATGTGTGTGTGTGTGTGTGTGTGTGTGTGTGTGTGTTGGAGAGAAGACAACAGTTGAATTGCAAGGCATTACATCCTGAGCATTGCTTCACATTGATTTCACATGTTATTTTATTTAAGCCTCACAACCACTCTGACTGCAGATATCATTATTCTCCTTGTATGGATGGAAACTAAAGATACTGCAGGCATTGCTCACCCAGGAAAGGGTAACTCATTAATTTCCTCCTCTCCTCTCTTAGGTAACTGCACCATCAGGTGCACAAAGCTGTTGGTGTTGAGAAAGGCAGACAGCCCTCTACCGGTCTCAGTGGCTGTCGTGAACCCATTATCAAGTCCTGTTGCTTCAATCAAATGTTTGCTGCCTCTTGAACACAACTGTCTGGCTCTCATTATTTCTCACCTCTGCAAACCGTCCCATTCCAACTAGACTCTCTACCTCTTATCTCCTCTCCAGTTCATCCTCCATGCTTCTCTGAGTTATCTTTTTATGCCACAGATCTAATGATGTATTTCTTTTGTGTTTAAGACATGTATGGTTGTTGCCACTTGTGGGCAGAATAATGATCCAACTCTGGTCAGCTTCAACTCCAGCCTTCACTGGCAACCATGCTCACCAGCCATTCCTTCAACTTGTTTACTTCCAGATGGGAATTTTCCATCATAACTTACATACCTACCCAATGCTCAAATCCCTCACTTTTCCGTCCTTTTTTCAGTCTCCACTCCATAACACAGAGCCTGCCATACCACTGATGCTAAGAAGTAGCAATTCCTTCTCTTTTTACCTTCCCTGTTGCAGTCCCAGGACATTTTGTTTCCTGGTACTGGCCTACAGTCAAGTGAACAATTGCTCACTTACCTGGCTCCCCACACAGACAGAAATCCCTATCCGGTTTTTTCTTACCATCTTTCCATTAATCTCACTGCCTGGCACATCACAAATCTCTAATAAAGTTTCTCTGAATTAAATAAGGACTTTGGCAGAGAGGTTGCAAATCTTGAAGATTTGCAGACCCCGAATTTATTGGGCCAAATTCTGGCAGTACCTGTGAAAACCTGCAGTTTTGGCAGTGGTCTTTAACAAGGTGTCATCTCTTCAACATGAGACAACCCATTATGTTAAAATCCCTTTGCTCCAAAATGTTGTTATTCTGTAAACTGGGGCCCCAAATAACAATGGAGTTACATCACCTCAATTAGCATGAACAGCCTGTAATACCACATAGTGGTGTTTTTTAAAACAAATGTCTCTGCTGGGTCCTCTCTCTGACTCCAAACCTCTCCCTTCCAATCCAAGACTCTCTACAGAAAAGTTGAAAACAAAGCCAAATCAACCATATGATACACTCATCACCCCCATCTTTATTCCCTGCTGAGAATATTTATCTATTTTCCGACCCTGCAAAGATTTTCATCCCCAGTAATTCACTTTGAAAGCAACAATTGTGAAAATGGACTCTATTCATTCTGTTGATAGTGATAAGCTGAAATTATGATCGTATGTTGTGACCCGTGAGTCAAACTCACAGAGACAGAGCAAGAATCACCTGCAAAAAGGCATTGACCTGAGAGCATTGCAATAGGATGTTTTCACATGTCTAACAGAAATTTGTTTTAGTTTTTGACATAGGAGAAGGTTTCTTAGTATTGAGAATTAGAGGGTGGGTGGAAGAGGAGTCTAAAGAGTCACTATTTAGGAGAAATATTCATTTTAAGGATGAGGTAGAGAATATAATCATCAGAATATTAAAATCTGTGATTCTTCTATTTTGCTGACAATCACTAGACATTTTGAGGTTCCTCTGGAAAACAAAGGAAAAAACAAGAAATAAAAGAAAATGCAAGCCATGATTATTGACTAGCAGATCCCTTAAAAGCATACGATAAAAGATGAGGCAAAGTAAATCATGTAAGTAAGACTTGGAGAGTTATCTGCTAATTCATCAATGCACAAGAAGAACCTGGCAGACCAGTCACTGATACTGTGACCCTCCTAACTCCAATAGATATCACCTATTAACAAAAACACATAGTACTTAATTGTACCAGACACTGTTCTAAGAACTTTATAAGTACGAACTCGTTTAATCTTCATTACTACTCGTATTTTACAGATGAGAAAACTGAGGCACAGAAAAATGAGTGACTTGTCTAAGATCACACAGCAGCAATTAGGGGTTCAAATTCAGGTTCTCTGACTCCAGAGTCTATGCTCTCACCACCATATCACATTGCATGAGTTCATATTTCATCATCGGCTTTCTGTTATGTAGTTTATAGCCATTATGTTAACTAATCTTTGCATTCACCATGCAAGACAGTTTCACATCTCTTTTGTACAGATGGGAACACTGAGGCTAGGTCAGGTAAAAAAAAAATCTGCCAGAGGAAGACAACTTAGTAATGTGCCACATACATGACAGACCTGGTGCTAATGGTTTATCTGACAACACCCAGGCTTTAAACAACTATACTCTGTTTACAACCTTGGGTGAGGGAGTCGGTATCCACATCTATAAAATGGGTATAATGACAATGTTCCTAACTCACAGAGTCATTATAATGACTGAAAAAGATGAAAATCATTTTGCAAGTTGCAAAGAAAAAAATCATTTATACAACTGTGAGGAGATAGTGGTGTTAGTATGAAGAGAAAGTTAGCATCCAATGGCTAAGTTGGAGTATATTCATTAATTCATACAACAAATATTTTTGAACCCTTGCTATATATCAGGCAATTGGCTAGGTTCTGAGCACCCAGTAGTGCCCAGACAGAAACAATCAGCAGGGCTACTGCCTTCAAGTAGAGTTCCTGCTAGTAAATAAAGACAAGAAAGGGAGATAAAATTCATGTCTATTAAATGGCTGAACCATTGAAAGTATATGATGGAATAATTCATTATAATATAGTCACATAACCTAATTATTGACATCTGAAGCCTCCTCCAACCCTGAGATTTTCAAGCTTAGTTTTAGCTTCATGACAAGAAATAACCCTAATCTTTCTTTAATTCACTGAGACCACCAGCCTAGAATTCCCAGCCACTTTTCTATTCATTTTAGCAAATTCTAAATAATAGTCTCTATAGTAATTACTGTTCACATTTCTTGCTATTGCAGGGAAAGGCCACTCCTTAAAGCTGAAATTGCTTCCTCCATCTGCACTCTGAATCCTATTTTCCCTGACTTGCTTCTCCCGTATTCACCGCTCACCAAACCAATGTGAAAATTCATTTCTTTTTTGTCACCTGATATCATTCCTATCCATTTCAGCTAACTTAAGCATCTTCTCAACTTAAATTTAAATCACTTCAGTTATTAACCCATATCTACTTTAAGCCATTTTAATTTTTTCCTCTTACAAATCTCTCCCATAGACAAACTGGTTTTGCTGGATCCCTTCATTTCCTTAGGCAGTCATCATTTCTTGTTACCTAATTCTACCATCCCTTTACTGAGACCTCACATGAGGATACCAGTTTATTTGGTCCTATTAAAATGGTCTTCCTAGCCAGACGCAGTGGCTCATACCTGAAATCCTAACACTTTCAGAGGCTGAGGCAAGAGGACTGCTTGAGACCAGAAGTTCTAGACCAGTCTAACACCCTGGTCAACATGGTGAGATCTCACCTTAAAAAAAAATGGCTGGGTGCAATAGTTCATGCCTGTAATCCCTGAATTCTGGGAGGCTGAAGCGGGTGGATCACTTGAGGCCAGGAGCTTGAGACCAGCCTGGATAATATGATGAAAGTTGTCCATATCTAGTAAAAATACAAAAATTATCCAGGCATTGTAGTACATGCCTGTAATGCCAGCTACTTGGGAGGCTGAGGCATGATAATTACTTAAGCATGGGAGACAGAGGTTGCAGTGAGTCAAGATCATGCCACTGCACTCCAGCCTGGGTGACAGAGGGAGATTCTGTCTCAGAAAAAAAAGGAAAAGAAAAAAAAGAAGATCTTTCAGTTCTCATACTCTCCAACTTAACTTGTGAATTTTACATAGTCCTTTTTGAACGTTTTCCACTCCTCAATTTTCCTAAGACTGTATTAAGATGGAGGAGTGGTGCTGGAGTCGGAGAGACTGGGGATCCAGAACTGAGAGCCACTTCTTAACTGGATGACTTTAGATCAATTACTTAATGTTTCTAAGTCATGTTTTCTTCACCTTAAAAATGGAAACCTGTTCTGACTCATAACATTGTTCTGAGAGTTCAAAGATCTATTGGACGTCAAGCCTGGTGCATGAGATCTTACTAAGTGTTAGCCATTATCTTTATTCCTATTACTATGGCTCTGTAATGACTACAGCTACAACTGCTGCTGCTGCTAGTCCTACTAAGGGGCATCTTCTGCTTCTTAAATACCTTTCTTCCACACTGATTCTTCTTCATTACATCCTAACAGCAGGGATCTTGCATGATAAGCCCTCAGCCACCCACTCTCAGGGAATGCATCTTTGCATGTGCTATAACCTCCATTCAATGCCACATGTAAATTGTTTTTAGAACACCTTCACTTCAATTGGCTAGGCTGACATCAACACCAGTTCACCACTGTCAGCAGCATAGTCTCCTCCAGACATCATCAGTCTCTACTGATTAAATACCATATCTCCCTTGAAGCCTCACACATGAAAGCTGGGAGTCCTTCAGGATCATTTTCTTTTGCATTTCCCCACCACCAATTACCACATTTTTGGTGCTTTATCTTTAGCATATTTTTCTGATTCTTCTCTCCTTTCACTCTAGCTTAAGCCATTACTGCTTGCTGAATGGTCAAGACATTCTTGGGCCCCGTTCTCTTTCTTTCAGTGATACATTCACTACCAATGCCAGTTTAATGTAACTTTCATCATCTTGTGATCTGCTTAAAAACTTAAAACTATTTGCTTTTGAATCAAGGCCAGACTCTTCACTTTCACATCAACTCACTTGTCTTCCCTCTCCACCATTTTCTCTCGAAATGGCCAAATGGAGACTACACTTCAGTCTGAGTGTTTTCTTTATTTGCCCCATAAATCATGTTCATTTCAGTCCTCACAGTTGAGCTTATTTTATTCTTCTCACCCAGAGCCTTGTGTTCTTTTGAATAATCAAGTTTACACTTCCTCCTAAGTTCTACATAAAGTCTACCATTGTGTATGTATGCGTGTGTGTAAGGCAGGGGAGGGGAGGAAGGCAGACCAAGTTTCCAGACAAACTTCGAGTGAGACAGGCTTGGGTTAGTCCTGTCTCTTTTCCTGACAAGTCATGTCACCTTAAACAAGTTGCTTAGCCTAAGATTTGGTTTCTTCATTGACAAAACACCTACTACATACAGCAGCAGTTCTCAAAGTGTGGTCTACAGGTCTATGAAGCAGGGATGGCAAGAACTATCCCCAGATCTTATCAAGGAGTCTGCAAAAACAAAACTGTTTATTTTATTTTTTATTATATAAATTTGCACTTTAGGTTCTGGAGTCCATGTGCAGATCATGCAGGACTGTTGCACAGGTACATACATGGCAATGTGCTTTGCTGCCTCTATCCCCCCATCACCTATGTCTGGCATTTCTCCCCGTGTTATCCCTCCCCAACCTCCTCACCCCACACTGTCCCTCCCCTATTCCCCCACAACAGACCCCAGTGTGTGATGTGCCCCTCCCTGTGTCCATGTGTTCTCATTGTTCAACACCTGCCTATGAGTGAGAACATGCAGTGTTTGCTTTTCTGTTCTTGTGTCAGTCTGCTGAGAATGATGGTTTCCAGATTCATCCATGTCCCGACAAAGGACATAAACTCATTGTTCTTTATGACTGCATAGTATTACATGGTGTATATGTGCCACATTTTCCCTGTCCAGTCTATCATCGATGGGCATTTGGGTTGGTTCCAGGTCTTTGCTATTGTAGACAGTGCCACAGTGAACATACATGTGCATGTGTCTTTATGATAGAATGATTTATAATCTTTTGGATATATAAACAGTAATGGGATTGCTGGGTCAAATGAAATTTCTATTTCTAGGTCCTTGAGGAATCGCCACACTGTCTTCCACAATGGTTGACCTAATTTACATCTCTACCAACAGCGTGAAAGCATTCCTATTTCTCTACATCCTCTCCAGCACCTGTTGTTTCCTGACTTTTTAATGATCACTGTTCTAACT